>PVJS01005543.1:0-63743 GCA_004027185.1 Glis glis
ATTTCACTACTGAATGAATACATGATGAGTTTAAAAAAGAAATATTGGATAGAAATAGTGATAACTGGCACCATTTTTCTTATCTTTAAAATGGATGTGTTCAGTGTTTCAAAAATAAATAAAATTACCTCTACAGTTATTACTCCCAGTATCATTTTTCTAGTTCAAGAAAATTCCTTGCTCCTTTAGTTAAGATCTTAAATTAGTGAACACATAATTCATCTGTATTAAATTTTCATTTCTCTAGATAGTCATATTATTATTTCTACATTAAAGTGTTAATGTAGAAAAACTAAATGATTTTCTCTAATGTTAAACATTGCATAATTATAAGACTAATTGTTATAACTGCTTGAAAAAAATTAGCAAATAATCTTCCCCCAAAAAGAATATAAATCTTAGCATAGTTCTTAGAAACAACCATTTGAGTTATGTAAACATTATTCAAAAGTAATAATAGCAACTTTTGGGGAGGGTAGTTGTTTTGCTTGGAGTTTTTCCTACTGTGTCCAGGTCTCTAATAGGGCTTTTGGATGGTTATGGCCATAAGAAACAGCAGTTCTGCTACCAGAGTGGGTAAATTTGATGTTGGATATAGTCTGAAAACATATGCTGGTGGTTTGTTGGTAAAATTATGAAATTCAGTAGAAAGTAAATGGGGGAAAATCTAATGATTTGTAAACCTGAGTTTATGGGACTGGTGTAGGTATACAAAACCAGCCAAACATTTTATGGGGCATTCAATAAATGAGAGAACAGAACAAAGAATAAAATGTTTGCCACATATCCAAAGCTAATAAATCATATACAAGCAAAGAGGAGACCAATGAAATAACCCCCAGAAAATAAAAATCAAGGTTGTGTATAAACTTGTCAAACTCAGAATATGCTTATAAACTAATGTATCCAATGACAGAGGGTGAAAAGTTTCTTAGACACAAGAGATGATATTATAACATCTGTTCACATAATTGGCAAACACATGAACAAGGAAATAGATTAAATTAAAATATGAGCAGATACATCAGTGGCTACACATCACCAGAAAATTTATAGTTTAAATCCAGGAAAGTTAACAAAAAGCTTTAGGGAAAATAAATAAGAATTCAATTTGCTAAATTATGTTATCTATACTTTTCATTTTTAACAAAAAATGAAGAGAAATTGAAAGAAGCAACAAATTGGTATCTATACTCAGAAGAAAAAAACAAGCAAGTGATAGAAATTTACTCCAAGTGTACCTAGAGGTTAGATTGGCAGAGAAATATTTCAACATATTTATTCTGGATATATTTAAATAATATAGAAGGGTATGAAGACAATGGCTCAAAAATAAGAATCTCAGTTGAATGTGGTGGCCTATAATCCCAGTACTTGGGATGCTGTGATAGGAGGATAACAGGTACAAGAACAGTCTCAGCAAGCAGTGAGATGCTCAGCAACATAGCAAGACCTGTTTCACAATAAAAATAAAATAGGGCCGGGGGTGTAGCTCAGAGGTAGAATGCCCCTGAGTTCAATCCCTAGTACTACAAGATAAATGAATGAATGAATGAATGAATGAATAAACACAAATCTCAGTATGTAAATATAAACTAAAACAGAATAAAATGAGAATTCTAGAGCTGAAAAGTATAATAATTAAATTAGAAAATTCACTAAAGGGACTCAAATGCATATCGAAGATAGTGGAAAAATAGTAAACTTGAAGATAAGTCAATAATAATTATCTAGTTGAGGATCAGCACACAAACATACACACATATTTGTGTGTACATCAACAATAGTATTGAAGAAGGAGAAAGAATAGAGCTATATTGGAGAAAAGTTTCTATTTCCTAAGAATCAACCTGAAGTAGATGGTGATTAGTTAAAATATATATTATAATACTTAGCACAATCACTAGGAAAATTCATCTCTATTCAGATCAGCCATAATTCTAACTATATGCCAGCAGTGAGTGGGAAAGGAACATGTGATGCCAGTTTCCCTCTGTCTCTACCTTTAGATTCTATTCATTTTTTTCCTACTTAAGCTATCTCAAGTTTCTTGAGAAATGAAGTTGTCACCATGATCTAGCAGATGGTATTCCTATGGATTAGAAGATGTTTAAATCAATGTTCTTTTATGCATCCCTTTTCTTTGATGCCTTGAATAAAGCTCTTGCCCAAATCACTGGGGATCCCTCATTTGAATTTTCCTAGCTGGGTACAAATACATCTACTATTGCTGACGACTTTGCATCCCTTTATACTTCTAAATTCTTTCTTTTCTGACCTTTTACCTCCAGGCAGAGGTTTTGGGCAGGATCTAAAACTGTTCCATAACCACACTTAACCTTCAGAGAAGCCAAGTGGTAACAATCACTAATGCTTTATATTTTTCAGGATGATTCAAATACAAATTCCTTCCATACACAAGGCTCCAAGAAACCCAAATATATTATGCAAATGGTTTTTCTAAGACCTCTTTTTCTATAGTTCAGGAGAAGAAAACAAATATCTTACTTTTCTCGATGGGATAGAAAAAAAAAAGTCCCAGGACCCCAATGTCTCTTCAAAATTATCTTGAATAATTACTCCCTCTCTCTTACTCTGTAACCTCTTTGAGGTTGACTGTAAAGAGTTGCAAAACTAATTTTTTACCAAGTCCTATTTTGTTTATCTTGCCTTTTGGTAACATAAATAGTTATAAATATGATCTCAAGAGAGAACATTTTTACATGAATAATCTCTAAGTCCCAAAGAACTTGTAATCAGCACTTAACATCTATTGTCAATTAATAAGAAATATCTGCAATGTGTCAAAATTATACATTTGTCTACATTATGATTTATAATATCTATTATCTAATTTTGTATCTTTCCAATTATTGAATAGCCTGATAAATCATCTTTTAATGTAAATTGTGATTACTAGGAAAATATTCATAATGCCACCCATGTCCTTTGTGGTCATATTCAATACATTCAAATTCTGTAGGTTCTAACCAAATAACACCAAAAAAATTCAGATTGTACAAAATTCTGTATTGCTAACTTTGACACAATTTTTGGTCATATTTCATGTAATTAGATTCAGAATGCATTCAGTAAATTAATGGTCAAAAAGCATGGACAACATTTAGAAGTCACATGAGCACTTCTCTGTATGCATCAAAAGTTCATAAGCATCTCACTCTCTAAAATATTTACCAAACTACAGATAATCCACTAGATATTCTTTCTTCACAGATTAATTTTGGAATATGTGGTAACAACTCACACTGTTGTCATATATTAGTGTCATCAACAGTTTATTAAATACTCAGAAGCATGCTCCTCTGACGAACCACATGGTTGAAAGACCTCAAAATAAATAGAATAAATAACTATGTTTGCCTGCACTAACCAGTGGTGCTTCAGACATCATTTCTATTTTTTCATTTCGTTTCTTAGAAACAAACCATATAGAGCCGGGCGTGGTGGCGCACGCTTGTAATCCCAGTACTTTGGGAGGCAGAGACCAGAGGATCGGGGTTCGCAGCCAGCCTCAGCTCTCTCTCTCTCTCTCTCTTGCTCTCTCTCTCTCTCTCTCTCTCCCTCTCTCTCTCCCTGTCTCTCTCTCTACTTAGTGAGGCCCTCCGCAACTTCGTGAGACCTGGTTTCAAACTAAGAGTATAAAAAATAGGGCTGGGGGTGTAGCGCAGAGGTAGAACACCCCTGGGTTCAATCCCCGGTACCGCAAAAAAAAAAAAAGAATCAAATCATATAATGAAACACAATTTCATTCAAGAATTTTAAGTTTAGATTGTTTACTGTTCAGAATTTCTCATGTCTGTTAAGTAGATCACTTAAGATAGCAACTGCATTCATTACTAGCATGAGACCTCCAAAAATGCCAAATAAAATGATTAATGTAATAGTTTAAAATACGTATATTTAACTGATAGTATAGTATACACTGTAGAGATACTCAAAGGGAAAAATGAGGTCAATGACTTTTCCCAAAATACAATTTTATTGTCCTATTTTTCCAAACATCTATAATATTCTGACTCGATAAAAATAATCTCAATATTCATATAATATATATGTAATTGAAACAAAAAACTTATTAATATATAGTCATTGTTTTAACTTGACTAATAGAACCATAATAATTTATAAACCACTTAGATTTAACAGGGTGATATAATTGGTTGTGGCTATAATTTTAATAAATGCATATCATTTCCAGAAAGACTTTATTACTTAGAAACAAAGTAAATTGAACTCCTGATTAAATGGAATATTTTAGGGTCTCATTTAAACATGTTAAGAGACAGGTACAAAACAAAATTTTCTAAACAAAGCAGAATGGGAAATTTTGGATAAAAAATGCTTTCAAGAATCTTAGATCAGGTTCATTTACCCTATGCTAATTTTATCATAGTAATTTGAAAAATAAGAGATTTAGAAAAGAATGACAATGTTCAAATGACAAACCTAATGTTTATTGATTATTTTGTATGCTCTAGGTTGTGTATTAAACATTTTATGTATTATCTAATAGAATATAAGAACAAAGCTATGAAATACTTGGGGAAATTAAGTAAATTAACCAAGGTTGACAGTTGGCAAATTTTGGAGCAAACCAGTATCTGATATCAAAACTGATTTCTTACCCACTATATAAAAAGGTAGCCTCAAAGGAAAAAAAAAATATGCAATCATTATGTTAGACACACCAAGGAAAAAATTGATGAGTCACTTTATTTTTTAATATGCTTTTATTAAGGTGTTCTATATGTCTCCTGTATGTGTATATCCAATCTTTCTCTATGTTTGGAAAACTCTCTGAAATTATTTCTTTGAAGAGGTTTCTTATACCCTTTGTGCTTCTAAACCTTCTTCGATGCCTTTTATTCTTAGATTAGGACATGTTGCATTGTTCTTTATTTCTTGAGGCCAGGGTGTTGTAATATCCTCTGTATATCATTGACTGTGTTCTCAGTTTTGAATGAGCTGTCTTCCAGGAGTGATACCCTGTTTTCCATGTGGTCAAGCCTACTCGAGTTGGTTTCTATTGCAGTCTTTAATTCATTTATTGATTCCTTCATTACGTTCAGAGTTTCTTTCTGATTCTTCCTTAGAGCCTCAACTTCATCCTTCATCTCCTCTACACTTTCTTTGAGGCCTTTCATCATTCTGAAGATCAAAATTCAGAATTCTCCATCTTGCATTTCCTGCAGGTCAGAGTCAGTGATCTCACTTGTTGATGCATTGTGGGTGTTTCTTGTTTCCTCACCTTTCTTCATTCTTGTATTTTCAGTGTTTTCCATTTTGTGTTTTTGTTGCCTCCTCATCATCTTACTTTCTGTGTATGAGACCTCTTAATGGTTCCTGTAGTCCCAATTGGGTCACTGCGCTGCAGGCTGTGGATCCCTCTTGTCCAGTTGGCTGGGGCATGGTATTGTGTGTGGAGGGGTATGCAGGGTCCGGAGCTTGGGTGTTGGCACGTGAGGAGTACTTCAAGGCGTGGTGTTGGGTGTGGGCACTGAGGCATGGGTGACAGTGCCAGAAGGTGCTGGGCATCGCCCGGGCCCCAAGGGATGTACATGTGCTCCGGGTCTCAGGCAATGTCGCTGGAGGGTGCCTGGGCTCTGATGCACTGTGCTGAGGCTTTCAAACGGGCCCATGGGAGGTCAGGCTCTGGGTATCGAGTTGCAATGCCTATGGGTGCACGGGCTCTGAGGCGCAGCACAGAGTATCACGCATGGGTCCCAGGGGGGAACATGTGCTCCTAGATCTCAGGTGGCAGTGCCAGGGCGTGCCCTGACTCAGAGATAGCCAGGAGAGTCATGCAGGTCTTGGGTGGCGGCCCTGGAAGGTATCCGGGCTCTGAAGTGCGGCACAGAGGCTCCCATGCATGGGGAGAGAAGTGCAGGCTCTGGGTCTTGGGTGGCTGTGCCAGAGTCCAAGGCAGGGCACGGAAGGCCACCCAGGATGCACAGGAGGTCACTGGGATCTGAGGCTGGGCTTGGAGGGCCCGGTGACACAGTGGGATGCTGAGGCCCGGGGGGGGGGGTGCCCAGAGGCCTCCGGGGTGATTCAGGGGAACACCGAGGTCTGGTACCTGGTGCAGAGGCCACCAAGGTGACTCCAAGGCCCGGGGCGGGTGTAGAGGCTACCGGGATGATGCATGGGGATGCCGAGGTCTGGTACCTGGTGCAGAGGCCACCGAGGTGACACTGCAGCCTGGGGCGGGCGCAGAGGATGCCGAGGTGATGCGGGGCGGGGAAGCCGAGGCCCGGGGTGGGCGCAGAGGCTGTGGGGGTGACACGCAGGAACGCCGAGGTCTGGTACCTGGTGCAGCAGCAACCAAAGTGATGCTGAAGCCTGGGGCAGGCACAGAGGCCGCTGAGGTGACACCGAGGCCAGGGGCAGGCGCAGAGGCCACCGAGGTGATGCCGAGGCCTGGGGCGGGCACAGAGGCTGCCGAGGTGACGCCGAGGCCTGGGGCAGATGCAGAGGTCACTGGGGTGATACTGAGGCCTGGGCATAATAATTAATTTGAATATTAATAAAACCAACTTCAAACGTTTTTCTCTTCAATTTCTATTAATGGGAGCCATTTAGTGTCTTTATTAATATAAATGTGTGTGTAAGGAATTCTTATAAGCCAATAGTAAACACTGAACAGCCTCCTATATATTTTATATATACATAGATATATATGTGCATACACATATGCAAACAACTTATTATTTATATCATAAAATTTTTTGAATTATAAATTATTTGTACCATAACATGATTGCTTTCTGTGTTTTTTTTTGTTGTTGTTGTTGTTGTTGTTCTGGGCAATGAATACTGGGGCATTCTACCTCTGGGCTACATCTAGCTCTGTTTACTTTTTATTTGGAAACAGGGTCTTGTTAAGTTAGTGAGGTTCTCACTAAGTTTCTGAGGCTGGCCTTGAATCTGTGATCCCTGAGTATCAGTTCACCATGCCTGGATGATTGTTTTCTTTTGACAATAAAAATTCTTTAAAATATCTGCTTTCCTTATGCTTTTAAAATATGCCATTAGAGCCGGGCATGGTGGCGCACACTTGTAATCCCAGTACTTGGGAGGCTGAGACAGGAGGATATATATATATATATATATATATATATATATATATATATATTTAGCAAAACCTGTTTTTTCCATGTTGCCTTTATGCATTCCTTTATTATCTGGTATAAAATGATGTTTTTCCTTATCATTCAGTTCAGTTGAAAGTATTATTCTTTCTTTCTTTCTTTCTTTCTTTCTTTCTCTTTCTTTCTTCTTTCTTTTTCTTTCTTTCTTTCTTTCTCATTTCCTCTTTCCTCTCTCTCTCCTCCCCTACCCATGACCTAAGTACAGATCTTCCTCCTCTACCACAGAACCATTCCTGCCACAAACCAGCTAAGAAATTGATGCCTGTTTTATAAAGTTAGCCTCTCAGGATCTTTATCTCCTATTCAATATCTTCCAAGATGGTCCATTTCTTAGAAGAAGAAATAATGTCCTAAACCTCCTTCTCATTGACTTGATCATTTTCCATAGCAGATTTCAATGAAGGCAACTTTTTATCTACCACATTCATCTCTTCATCTTTTTTGTAATTACCTGGTCTTCTATCTCTGCAGTGCTATATCAACAAAGTTTGAAATGGTCATCATGCATGAACAAACATAGTTCAGCTGAGCTATTCTTGTTTTTGAGATATTCAAATTATATCATATGATAATGTCAACACTATGTAGTATTCTATAATGTGTTAAATCAATAATTGGAAATGATTTTGATGCTTATTGGGAATTATTCATTTTATATTGAATGCCAGCTTGGAAAGCTGGCACCACTAGGTACTTAGATTGGTGGAAGTGCTGTCCTCTAAGCTTTCATTGGGGTTGGATGGGTAAAACTATTGTAACATTTTACAACTGTTTTAATAAGATTCACCCTTCCTGAAGAGTTTATTATGGACCATCCTAGAACTGAGGAGTTCAAATACTATTTACACTTCCATCCAGAAACTACTGCTGTTATGAAAGGCTGCAGGGGCATGGCCTTGGTACCCTATCCTTGACCACTACCATATTGAGGAAAGAAGGAATCTGAAACACTATGCCTTTAGCATGGTTTGGAAGGAACTGTTGACAAATGATTTGCTAAATTTTCTAGGGCTCACAATTGTTTTTCAAAGAGTTTAGATCTGACATGAAGAATATTTACACTATTTCATAAATCTCACTTTCTTTTCATTCCCATTTTGTACATGTATTCTTTCTTTTACACTTTAAATTCTATTGTGAACACGTTCCACATACCAAAAGATAGCTGAGTTTTATAAAAACCCATGGCATCACAAAAATGGTAAAGGTGAATAAGTAAAAACTATTTCAGGTATTGTATAATCAAATCTTTACAAAGACATTTCACAAGAAAATATATATGTATAATTTTTAAAGAAAAACATTAATTTGAAAGAATCAACTCAGTAGCATAATTTAGTATAATTTTTATCTTTTTATGAACACATATTATACATATTAATGGGGTTCAGTGTGATATTTCCATCCATACAAATATCATTCATTGATCATCTCTATACCTGCCCCCCATCCCTAATATTCACAATGTTTTTTTCAGATTACCTTTTATTAGTTTCCACATATGGGAGCAAATATGTGGTATTTATCTTTCTGTTTTTGCTTATTTCATTAACATAATGCCCTCCAGTTCCATCCATTTTGCTGCAAATGTCAGAATTTCATACCTTTTGTGGCCATTGTGTATGTATGCCTAATGTTATATATCCATTAATCTGTTGATGGGCATCCAGTCTGACTCCATATCTTAGCCATTTGAATAGTGCCACAATAAACATGGGCATGTAGCTATCTATTTGGTATCCTGATTTTATTTCCTTTGGATATATACTCAGAAGTTGAATAGCTGGATCATATGGTATTTCTACTTTTAGCATTTCTAGGAACTTCCATATTGCTCTCCATAGTGGCCATAGTAATTTATATTCACTCAACATATTAATTTACATTCATGCCAGCATTTGCTATTTTTCTTTTTTTTGATAATACCCATTCTAACTGGGGTGAGATGGTATCTCGTCGTAGCTAATGATATTGAGCATTTACTCATATATTTTTGGTTATTAGTACTACTTCTTTTGAGAAGCACCTATTCAGATTATTTGCCAATTTTAATTAGATTACTTGATATTTCATTGTTTTTTTTTAGTTCTTTGTATATTCTAGATGTTAGTCCTCTGCCAGATGAATGTTTGGCAAAGATTTTCTCCCATTCTGTAGGTTGTCTCTTTACTCTGTTGAAAATTTCCTCTGCTGAGTAGATACTTTTTAGTTTGATTTCAACGTATTTGTCAAGTTTTGCTTTTTACCCTGCAATTTGGGGATGCTATTCAGAAAAACATCACATGTACCAATGCCTTGAAGTGCTTCCCTTATATTTTGTTCTTGTGTAATCTTGGAGAGTATAAAACAGTTAAGGAAGAGTCTGAGCAGACTGTCTCTGTAGTCACTGCTGAGGAGTTTGGACTTGATTCTGAGAAGATAATGGCATAATCACATCTCTGTGTTTGGCAAGATAATTTGCAGCTAGTGTAATTAGTGATTGATTGATGATTTGAGTGGCTACAAGCAGGAAGTCAATAAAGAGGATATTGCTAGAATTAAGGTAAAAGAAGATAATAGACAAGGACTGGCAGGAGTAGGCAAGGATGCAATGGAAGAGGAAATGCTTAGGAGGAATGGGGATCCTTTCAGATATGTCAAAGATTCTACAGCAATAAAAGTACATAGGTCAAGAGAAGAAGAGATCTTAATACAAAGATTATTATGTCAGGCAGTAGATAGTATAGTTATGGCATGTAGATCAAACACTAATGGGAACAGTGGAGTTTAATCAGTAGCTAGAATAAAGGGAAGAGGAGACAAAAATTTAATCCTTATTTAGCATATTTTCCCTTCTTGTCTACACATATGTATTTTACTTTTACAGAAAACATATGATTAGCATAAACTAACCATTTGAATCTCAATGTTTTTATTTGTCACTAAATATACGGAGAAAATTCTGTTAATATTTTGGTTAAATCAAAGATGAAGAGAGATGAACTTTATATATTTCCATTATAAAACTGAAGTAGTTGCCATCATAATGCAATATTTTCTCGAAGATTCCCACATATACAATATTCTTTTCCCAAGGACCCACCTGAATTGTTTCCATTAGAGACATTCATTTGAGCTAAGTAATTATTTTCAAGAGGCTCTTGTGTAAATGAAAATGTCTTACCCCTTTAGCCTGTGAGTTATGATGAATAATTTTGTTGTTAATAGAGAGTATTGAAAAAACCTGAGGGAATATAACATATGACAGATATTTTGAGAGGAGGGCAGAAAAAATAGATTATTGTTCTAATATTCTCCATGGAGAGAATCCTAGTGTTTGGGCAATTAACGGGTAAGCCAATACCATTGCAATGAAGGCTGTTCTGGGAGGCAAAATAGTGTAGTGGTCATGAGCCTGATGGACTCGGTTCAAAGTTCTGGTTTTACCACTTATGAGTGATGTGATTTGGGGCAAGTAAATTAACCACTCTGTGCCCAATTCATGAAACAGACTATGATAGCACATACTTCCCAGGGTTATTAGAAAGGAACACTTACATATAGAACACTTAACAAAGTGTGTATCTCAGCAAATAATGGCTATTACTAGAGAAGCTGACAAGGGTAAAAGATAACTAACAACCACAAAATGGAAACCTATTGAAAAATATTCACACTATATGTTAAGTTAAAATATGAAGTGAATGGTTATGAGCAATGTAAGTCAGAATAGCAAAGAATATAAACTCAATTTGTATTATATACATTGAACAATATAAGTAAGAAAATGACTAAAGAGGTAGAATTTTTAAGCCTGACTATACATTTGAAAGTAAAGTAGTAAAATGAAGAAATGAGAAAATATGTAATTAGTAAACCAGGAAAATATGGCATATATATTTTATTACAGTTATTGTTTCATGAACCATCATTCAATTATATGCCATCAAGAAAATTATATGCCTTGATTCCTACAGGAAGAGCTGGCTAAAAGGAAACTATCATTTAAAAGTCTAAGTGAGTTAGTCTGTATAGGGTTAATGCAGCATCTTTTCACTATCTTCTTAGATGATTTAATCATTCCCAGGGATGTCTCTGCAACTTTTGTATGGCATTACCAATGATGACTGTCTATGTTTAAATATGAATTAAGACACTAATTCGGTGTCTGACATGATCTTCTCTGTAAGAAAGGGGCTAGGAAAACATCAAGAAAGGGTGTTTTAATGTCTTCATATTAACTTATCTAAGACATTCAAGTATTTAACATCAGCAAACCCAACACTGAATATTGTTTCCATGCTTGATTTTCAGTGTAAATGGCTTTCTGTCAAAACTAGTTTTAGCTAAGGAGGTCTTTTGAGGAAATTCTTGTGTTTTTGTTTGCTGCAACTGCTAAAACAAGATGCCATACACTGGGTGTTTTATGAGCAACAGGCACTTACTTATTTGAGTCCTAGTAGATCTGGGAAGCCAAAGACCATGACACCAGAAGCTGCAGCACCTGGTGAGAGCTCATCTTGCTGTAACTTCAAATGGCAGAAATGAGTAACCTTTCTGGGGTCTCTTTCACATAGGTACTAATCCCTTAAAGGAACCTAATCTCTTTCCAAAGACCCCACTTCCGAATGCCATCTCACCTTGGGGTTAGGATTTAAACATATGACTTAGGGGGAAATAAGTATTTAGTCCTTTGCACCTGGGTTTTCTGGGTTTGCATAATCAAGTGATTTTTAAATGTATTACTACTCCATAGTAAGACAAAATATCTGGAAGGAGAAGACATTTAAAGTCCCCTTTGAGGCAAGTCACTTCCACAGTCCTTGAGACAAATGGATGGTTTGTCCTGCCACCACAAACACAAGATGATGTAAACCAGATTATGTTTGATTTGATGGTATAGTGCTCATAGAGCATTTCTAATTAGCAGTCAAATAACTGAGATTCAACTCTCCTCAGGCAAACCTGCAAAATCTTTTGAGGGGCAAGAAAGTTGTTAGCCATCATTGAATTTTGCTTTTGTTGTTGTTGTTGTTGTTGGTTTTTCCTCTGCTCTGTCAAATGTCAAACTGATAAATCAGGAATTTGAAAACCATGTCGAGGAAAGGCAAGTGCATGTCATGGCAGGTTTGTGTCAGCATCAAATCAGGATGCTCACCAGCACAAAGACTCCTCGGCCAAGGTGCTGTGCAAGGTGCCATTGAGATGCAAGGCACTAACTTCACCCAATGTCATTTTGACAGGGATTTTCACATGTGGGTAAAGACTGATATTAATAAAAATTTTAATAAGTTATTTTTTAAAGGTTATTCACTATACATTGGCAGGAGAATGTCAAGGACAAGCAATGGTAAATCATTAATATTGATAGTAGCAGGAGGAAAAAAGGATTGAGTTGCAAACAAAAATAAGATTTTGTTAAAAATAGTTATGAAAGTGATTTTCACCCTTCCACTGGTCCTCTCAAAAACTCATTGGTGAAGGCAGAGGCAACATGGACATGTTTCACTGGCAGGACCTCTCCTTCACCGAAGCTGCACTGGCTGGTTTGTATTTCTATCCTGTCCTGTGAGTCACCTGTTACTTGTGTATTCCATTTTGTTTCCTTTCCCCCTTCTTTTGGGTATTAGTTCAGCTTCAAAGGAAAGGGATATATATTTTTTAAAGCTGATACCTAGTTTAGTTGCAACTCTTCTTTCTGTAGTGAATATGGTCTTTGTAAGAAAACAGCTTAAATTACATGAGATTTGAATCTTGTGAGATGGACTCTTCACTAAAATGCCTTGAAAAGGAGCACATGATATTGGCGTGCTTGTCTCACCATTGTTTGACAATGACTACCATGTGTATCTGCAGAAACAATAGGTTCAGCAGGTTCTTGTCAGACTTTTTTTTGCAACATTGGTGAATTATAGTCTCACGTCATAATGTAGTTCATAGTGATAGTGACATATGTGAACACAGCGCTCAGTGAGCTTTCCCCTGGTTCCCTTCCCACTTCCCCTTCCCCATACATGATAACATGATATCGAGATCTGCATTGGTATTCTCACATATGTACACAATGTCAATGGAAGTATTTCCTTCATTAATTCTCCCTCTACCCCCTCCTTTCCCTTAGACCACCTCCCTAGCTCCACTGGGGTTTCTCCATCATTATTTAGAGTTACTCTTGTATCCTGACTACTCCCTAGCTTCCACATATTAGAAAACATAAAACCCTTCAGTTTCTGTGACTGGCTAATCTCACTTAACATAATGTTCTCCAGATCTATCCATTTCCTTGCAAATGACATAATTTTGTTCTTTTAATTCATAAATGTCAACCCTCTATCCAAAATGGTCACTGGGTAATATCTTCCATTTAATGTTGTCACTGCATATTTTACAGGAATAAAATGTTCCCTTGTCTCATGCTACTCCAATTCAGTTGATGAGACCACAACAAAATGAAAAATATAAGATGGACACATGAAGTAGTTAAGAAGTTCACCAACCATAGTAGCATTCTCTAGTTTAATAAGTGATCACACAAGTTGCTAGTTTCAAACAAGAGAAAGTTCTGTAACAGGTCCAGGATGCTGGATAAGTTCTCTGATGCTTAGCCCAGTGTCAGATCCAATTATCCAGCAGATCCAATGCTTCTTTTTTTTTTTTTTTTTTGCGGTACCGGGGGTTGAACCCAGGGGCATTCTACCTCTGCGCTACACCCCCGGCCCTATTTTTTATACTTTATTTTGAAACCGGGTCTCACGAAGTTGTGGAGGGCCTCAATAAGTAGAGAGAGAGGGAGAGAGAGAGAACTGAGGCTGGCCACGAACCCGGATCCTCTGGTCTCCGCCTCCCAAAGTACTGGGATTACAAGCGTGTGCCACCACGCCAATGGTTCTTGAAGCCTAAGTTGCAGATAGGAGCCTTTGATGGTTTTCATGAAATCATGATGAGGCCCCTTATAATTTTGGAGAAAACCCCCGCAGTCTTTTGTGAGATACCCACTATCTTATTGAGATACAATTATTGGCTCACTACTGAGACTTAATAGAGAAGAAACACTTAATCTTTTTTTTTTTTTTGCGGTACTGGGGGTTGAACCCGGGGGCGTTCTACCTCCGCGCTACACCCCCGGCCCTATTTTTTTTTTATACTTTATTTTGAAACCTGGTCTCACGAAGTTGCGGAGGGCCTCACTAAGTAGAGAGAGAGAGAGAGAGAGACAGGGAGAGAGAGAGAGAGAGAGAGTGCGCGTGCGTGTGCGCGCGCGAGCTGAGGCTGGCCGTGAACCCAGATCCTCCGGTCTCCGCCTCCCAAAGTACTGGGATTACAAGCGTGCACCACCATGCCCGGCAGAAACACTTAATCTTGAGACATCAAGTTACCAAGTAACTTGAGATTCCCACCATGAACTGGGTGTTGTCTGACCCACTAAACCATAAAGTTGGCATGAACATGAGCATGCTATTATGACACGTAAAAGCTCTATATGATCAGTCTTAAGCAGCCCCTGATTGAACATGTATATTATGTAAGAAAGTAGTCCAAATACCTTTGGCCCCTTATACCTGTAACATCACCTTCTCATTCCAAGTCCACACCTGTGGCCTAAAGGAGACTTTCCTGTGATCAGCTGATTAAGATAAACAAAGAAATCAAAACAAGCCTGGTTTATAGTTGGTTCAGCATCATATGCAGGTACTGCCTGAAAGTGGACAACTATAGCATTCCACTCCCTCTCTGAGGCATTTCTGAAGGATAGTGGCAAAGGAAAATCTTTCTTGGGGCCATAACTTCAAGCAGTTTACCTGGTTGTTCATTTTGCCCAGAAGGAAAAGCAATCAGAGATAAGAGTCTATATTAATTTATGACCTATGGCCAATTGATTGAGTGATCAAGGACTTGGAAGGATCTGGAGACTGGGTAGACCTCTGAATGAACAAACAACAGGAATACATATTGTCCTGTGTGAATACTCACAGAAGGGAGATCTTAGAAGAGCAGATCTGAATAACCAAGTGGACAGGATTACCTGTTCTGTGAAGGCCTGCCAGCGTCCTTCACCATCCACTTCTGTCACTGCTCAGTGGGTTACTGAAGAGAGTGACCATGTCAGCGGGGATGGAAGTTGTATGTGGATTCAGTAGTGCGGACTTCCACTCCCAGTGCCAACCTGCCACAGCTGCTGTTGAGTGTCCAATCTTCCAGCAGCAAAGACTACCTCCAAAGCCCTGGACTGGCCCCAGGCCCTGGAGTGATCAGCCAGCTATCTGAAGGCAGGTTGATTACAATGGACCAGTATTTTGTCCTTTCTGGAAGAGACACTTACTCTGGACATGGATTTCCTCTCCATGTACAGAATATTCCTGCCCAAACTTCTACCCATGGACCTGCACCATGCCTTACCACCACCACTGTACTCAACACAGCATTGCTTCTGTTCAGGAAACTCACTTCATAGCAAATAAAGAGTAGCAATGCCACCGTGTTCATGAAATCCTCTGGTCCTCCATGTTCTCCATTATAGAGAAGCAATTAGATTTAAATTCTTTGATACTGATAAAGCATTATTAGCAGATATACTTAGAAAAAGATATTCTTTTTATATTTTGTTTTTCAGTTATTTCATTACTAGGGGCTAGTGGTTGATCAAAGAGTAAAAACTTTCACTTATAATATAATAAAGTTCTTTTACTTAATTAGTTCTCACAGTACTACAGATAAATGTTTTTGTTGTCAATTTTAGTTTCTTCCGTCACTTTCACATTTGCTTGGGATACTTCTTGAAATATATCTAATGAGTCCTTAAAGGACTGAGTCCAGCCATTCTGACACATAAACACCGAAAAAGTTGTGTTTATGAAATCATGGGATCACAAATTACATAGCTATTTCTGTCTGTTCTTTGAATTTGCATTTTCCCAAAGACTAATTTTGTTGAGAATCTTTTGTGTTCATTGCCATTTGTATGTCCATGTGATATAGAAGTCCAAGTGTTTGTTCAAATGTTTGTGCAGTTTTTGTTGTGTTTTTTCTTATTGAATAGTAAATTTTTTATAATCTTCATAGAAATACTTTGTCACTTAGAAATATTGCTAAGATTTTCTCCCATTTATCATTGTGCTGTATGATTTTCTCCACATTATATTTAGAAAAGCAGTACTTCTAAATTTTGGAAAAGTCCAATTTATTATTTATTTTCTTCTATATGTAGTGACTTCTGAATCTTCATTAAGACATTATTACCTTATAATGATTCTCTCAAAATAGTTTTAAAGTTTTATGTTTTGTTTTGGGTTCTTTAAATTTTTATGTTCAATTCCATTATTTAATTATGGATTTTTTATGAAAAAAATTTGAGAATATTGTTAAGTAATAGTTTAGCCAGGCACGGTGGCACATGCCTGTAATCCCAGTAACTTGGGAGGCCAAAATAGGAGGATTGCAGGTTTAAGGCTAGTGCATACTACAGTAACTTTGGGAGACGCTATTTCAACAAAACAAAACAAAAGAAAAGAATAAAATAGGGATGGGGTGTAGTTCAGTGGTAGAGCACCCTTTTGTTCAATTCCCAGTAACACACACACACACACACACACACACACACACACACACACACATGTGATTCCAGTATCATTTCAAGAAAAGCATAAACTTTCCCCATTGTAATATTTTGATGCCTTTGTTGAAAATCAATTGACCAAGCCAGGCATGGTAGTGCATGCTTGTAATCCCAGTATTTTGGAGGCTGAGACAGGAGGATCACAGGTTCATGGCCAACCTCAGCAACTTAGTGAGGTCCTCTGCAACTTAGTGAGACTCTGTTTCAAAAATGAAAAATAAAATAGGACTGGGGGTGTAGCTTAGAAGTAGAAAGACCCTGGGTTCAAACACTAATATCAAAAAGAAAGAACATCAACTGATCACACATGCATGGGGCTATTTCCAATATTTTATATATATATATATATGTGTGTGTGTGTGTGTGTGTGTGTGTGTGTGTGTGTATGTATTATATATACTGACATTATATAATATTACATATTAGTATATATTATAGTATATATATATATATATATATATATATATATATATACTGATGCATATAATTTTACATCAATATTATGCTATCATTGGAGCATGAGAAGAAGCATTAAAGTAAAATATTTTTATTCTCCCAATTTTGTTCTTCTATTTTGAAGTTTTATTGAGTAGTCTATGTCCTTTGAAGTTCTACATATTTTAGAATCAGTCCATCAATTTCTATGAAAAATAAAACCTGCCAGGCTTTAATTAGGATTATTTTGAATTATGAGAATTGACAGATTAATACAGCCTTTTAATTCTCTAACATCATCTGTCCATTTTTATATTTCTTTCACAGTGGATTATAGTTTTCACTATATGTGGTTTGTATATATTTTGTTAAATTTTCTCTGACTATTTTCATGTTTTCTGATGCTATTTATAAATGTTGTTTTAAAACTCAGCTTTCTGAATGTTTTTTTTGCTAGAATGTGGAAATGCAATTTTTAAAATATTTACATACTGTGACTTTGCTACATTCACATATTTCCTAGCAGATTTTTGTAGACACTTCAGGATTCTGCATACATATAATCATATACAGTCACGTCACTTCTTTCTTTTCTATCTGTATTGATTTATCTAGCCCTGTTGAACTAGCTAAGATATCCCATATAATTTTGGATAGAAATGGTATGAACAGTCATCTTTACTTTGTTCTCAATCTTATGTGAACGTTATTCTTCTGAGAATTTTTATAAATTCTTTATCAAGTAAAATTACAAGTATTATTGTTCTACTTATTGAGATTATTATATATTTCTCTTTATTTAGCTAATATTGCTAATTACTCAGCATGTGGTCAAGTTTAGAATGTTCAATCAACTTTGAATTGCCAGTGTAAAATCTAGTTTTTCATGACTTTTTATTTTTTTTAATTTTTTTTTTCTTGCAGTACCGGGAATTGAACCCAGGGGCATTCTACCTCCAGGCTACACCCTCAGTCCCATTTTTTATTCTTTATTTTGTCTTGTTTTGTTTTTGTGGTACCAGGGATTGAACCCAGGGGCATTCCATCTCCAAGCTACACCCCCAGCCCTATTTTTTATTCTTTATTTTGAAACAGGGTCTCACTAAGTTGCGGATGGCCTCAGTAAGTAGCTGAGGCTGGCCGCGAACCGGGATCCTTCTGTCTCAGACTCCCAAGTACTGAGATTACAAGCGTGCACCACCATGCCCGGCATGATTTTTTAAAATACTTCTAGATTAAATTCCTTAATACTTTGTTAGGGATTTTGTGGCTACATTTAGTAGGTATATTATTTGTGGTTTTATTGTAATGCCTTTTACTCTGGTTTTCATGTCAAGATTATAGAGACTCCATAGAATTCATTTCTAAAGATGTTCGTGTAAGATTGATATTCTGTCTTCCTGAAATATTTGATAGAATTGACAAATGAAATTTTATGTTTCTTATATATAAATGTCTGAAGTTATTAATTCAATTTGTTCATAGATAAATTTATAGAATAAGAATTTTCTGAGTTTTTCTTTTTTTGTATCAGTAGGCAATATGTGTCATTTATGAGTTTTTCTCTTTTTTTGTGGTACTAGTGTTTGAACCCCAGCCCTATTTTATTTTTATTTTGAAACAGGGTATAAGTTGTGGAGGGCCTTGCTAAGTTGCTGAGGCTGTTCTCAGCCTGTGATCCTCCTGTCTCAGCCTCCCAAGTACTTGGATTACAAGTATGCACCAGCTAGTTTTCTTATTTTTCTTAGGTAGTTATTTTTGTCAGAAATTCTAATATTCCCTTATTTTTATTTTAATGTTTGTGATATTTATAGTAATTTCTTCTCTTTTGTTTCAGATGTTGATGATCTGTTTTTCTTTTAATGTTTGGATATTTTTGTCAGATATTTAAATTCTATATATGTTATAAATTCCAAAATTCCTTGATATCCTATTTATTAGAAGTAGCAAATTATATAATAAAATTTAAAAATTTAAAAACACAACAAAAACTGCATAAAGATTTAAACAAACACTGGACTTCTATATCACATGGACATACTTAGGTCTGTGTTTCATTTTGAAGTAATTCTTGTGAAACTGTAATTGTAATATTTTTATCAAGATTCTTTTTTTTTGCATGTGGATATCTAGTTTTCCCAATATCACCTGTTGAAAAGGCTTCCTTTAGCATTGTAATACTTCTACTCTTTTACCAAAGATAAGTAGAGTATATTTATGTGCATATATTTCTGAGTAGGACTTATTTTACACTCATTTTCTTCAGGTTTCTAGTTATTTATGAGGAAGGGCTAGTTCAGTCCCACTTAATCTTCATGGCCCAAGAGGAAGGTCAGAAGTATTTCTGAATTTTTTTTTAATCTAAGTAGGGTTTTATAAAGAAGTATGATTTAAAATAAGATTTCATGAAACAGAAACAAAAAGAGTAAAGCGCTGGGTAGAATTCCACGAAATGTAAATGATTGACAATAAGAATAAAGAAAAAAGTGACTAAGGTCATTCTGTGATGTTTATTTGGCATGGTTAAACATACCCTGCATGTCATTTTATCTTAATAACCTCATTAATGACTCTGTCTCTAAAGACAGTCATATCAGGGGTTAGGGGTTTAACAAATTAATTTTGGAGAAATTCAATTATAACACAAAGTTTATTTGATGATCAGTTTCTTTAACTACAAGTTTATATTTTGCATAGTTCTTATATTACCAAATATAAAATCATTTTAAAATGAAAATGTTACAGTGCTTGCACACATATTTCTTACTTTTACACTGTGTGTGTGCATGTGTGTGTGTGTGTGTTACTGGGTATTTAACCCAGGGGCACTCTACCTCTGAGCTACACCCCCAGACCTTTTTTAAATTTTTTGGTTTTGAAACAGAGTCCCACTAGATGCTGAGAGTCTTGCTATGTTGCTGGGGCTGTCCTTGAACTTACAATTCTCCTGTATCAGCCTCCTAAGTACTTGGATTACAGGCGTGTGCCATCATGCCTGGCTAATTTCACATCTTTTAAATGCTGGAATGTGTCATACAGAAAAAAGTGTGTGAAGACTATAGTTAATGTTTAAATAAAAATGTCAATGTAAACACTTGTTAGCCTGGTGATTTAGGAAAAGAACTTTAATGTCCCTTTGGTATCACATCATACAACTCCAAGCTACTGTCCTTCCCCCCCACACACACAATCCCATCATATCTTTCTTCCCAAAATAATGACCACTCTAAATTTTATGATAACAATTTCCTTGCTTTTTATACATTTGCTGCATAAATATGTAGGTACAAAAAATATATTATTTAGTAGTTGCCTATATTTTATTTCTATAAATGAAATACTACCACATATATTTTCTGAAACTGTGCTCTTTGCTTAACATGCTTCTAAAATACATTCTTTCATGTAACATGGCTGTAGTCATTCATTTCCAGTACCATAGTGTGGTGCTTATGTAATGTCATAATTTATTACTTAGAATACTGATGAAATTTAAGTTGATTTTGTTACTGCTTTTGAAATGAGCATGTCTCCTAGTGCATATGAAAGGTTTCTTCTAGGTAGCATAGTTAGAATTTGAATTGCTGGAAACCAGTGATAAACATGTGCAAATTTATAATGAATGCTAAATTGTTTCAAATAAGGTCACCTGTTTGCACATTTACTAGCAGTGTATGAAATCCAATAGGCAAAATCAAGTCTTTGGAAACTTTAGTCACATCTGCATTGAGAGTTTTCTTCCCATCATTTTAATGGTTTTCATGTGTTTGGTGCTAAGCTGAATTCTAGATCAATTATTTGCATCTATCCAGATTCCTTTGGGTTAAATATCCTTAGTAAATCCATCCATTGAATTTCAATTGGCAATTATATAAATGTACTTTATCTATTTAAGCTCTATTTGGTTTATTTGGTTCTATTT
The DNA here is from genome assembly GCA_004027185.1 of Glis glis. Lineage (NCBI taxonomy): Eukaryota > Metazoa > Chordata > Mammalia > Rodentia > Gliridae > Glis > Glis glis. The sequence continues at coordinate 21,119 of PVJS01005543.1, forward strand.
GAAATGTGCCTCCACTTCTACTTTATTACTGTCAATATGGCTTAATTTTAATATCAAGAGCCTTCTCCTGACTTTTTCACATACCTTTTTGGACTTTTTCATTTGCTCTAAATCATTCATAATTCCAAATAATTTATCTCTTTTTGTCTTTTTATTTTAAATATGATCCTATAAAATCAATTTTGTGCTATTTTCCTATTCTAATAATCTTCCATAATTGCCTCTAAATATTTTGTCAACTATGCTTCCACATTTTCTTTTATGAATTTCCTATAATTATTATTATTCAGCAGTTTATTTTATAAAATATTGCTCACTCATTACATCTGCACTGATTTCAAAAGACTTTTACGAAGTTTAAACTATCAATTTTGATTTGGCTAATATAGATTTATTAAAATAACTGGGGATTGAACCCCGGGGCGTTCTACCTCCTAGCTATATCCCCAGGCCTTTTTTATTTTTTGCTTTGAAACAGGGTCTCACTAGGTTGCTGAGAGTCTTGCTCAATTGTTGAGGCTATTCTCAAACCTGTGATCCTCTTGTCTCTGCCTCCTAAGTATTGGGATTAAAGTAGTGTGTCACCATTCCTAACCCATATATATTAATTTTTTAAATTTAGAATTGGTTAACCATTTTCTGCATTCTGGTATAGTGCTAGAAATTATAGATACAACTTTACTTATAAACAAAACAAAATAAACCCCCCAAATCTGTCATTTTCTCTCATATAGTTTATCTAGAAACAACAGTATGCTTTTCTAACAGTGTCCAAAACTGGTAAATCTTTGAAAAACTTGTCATATCAAATTAAATAAATTTGACATATTATAAGGCAGGCATATGCCCTGTATATAACACCATTCCAAGTAACCAAATATGACATAATGTGATACTGAATTACATTTACTCCTTTTCTGTGATAAGGAAAATATTTCCATTGAAGTTACTATAATAGGCATATTGTTTCTATACTAGATATTTAACAGCAAACATCAGTAGACTGGGGAAGAAAAACTAGAAATTCAAAATGATAGGTTTCTGGGCTTAAAAGCATAATTATTTGCCCCCCATAAATAGTAAAACTTAATACATAATTTCACCTTCATTGTCTTTCAGTCAATATTAGTTCATGATTTTGAAACCTAATTAAATTGGTAATATTGTGATAGATTAATCAATAAAAGTTGCATTAAAAGTGAACCTCAAACTGTGTTAACTCAGCAGTTAATGTGTCAGCATATTGTAAATACAAAAGTTCACTGATTTCAGGTGAACTTTTTGCCTGAAATTGGATGACAGGTATTTGCTATGTAAGGTAAAGCCATTTTTGGTCAGGATAATTTGAATCTGTTTTGGAAATACTGAGTGTCCAAGCCTGAAGTAGATGGGAAAGCTGTTAACAGCAGAAGCTTAAAATGTTTAATCAAGTTGCAAACTTACCTATTGAATTGATTTGCTAGTTTGTTTATTTATTCATTCATTATGTATCCCATCAGGCAGAATAATGGAAGATATTCTGGAATATACATCCCAGTTTTCATAGATTACTATAGTACTGAGCCTGTTAAAGACTCACAGAGTTATCTGTACTTTCATGACATTTTCTTTGATTTATTGGATCATTAGTATGACAAATAATTTATGATATCAGTTATGCTTAAATGCAAAACTTAATACCTTCATGTTCATATTACATTTTAATATACAAGGGTGGAAATGATATACTTTTCTCCTAAAGCAAAATCTTTATTAAAATCACACACAATTATATTCATTTTTTCTAAGCAAAGGCAATAAGAAATAGTCAATCTTCTCTGTCATGATATGTCATATTATCACTAAAGTTGTTCTGCTTTGTATTGAGGCAAACAAATTCTTATTAAAGTACTTAAAATTAATCTTCATGATCCTCAAATTCATGTTCACTGCTAACACTAATATTTATGTCAGGAAACTTTTCAAAGTTTGTTCTTTGACCAAATTAAACAATAGAGATAAGTTACTCATTAATACTTAAAGTTTTCCAATAGTCTGATTAGATTTAATTTAGACAGTATCAATCCTAAGATGATTATAAATGCTATTCAAGTAAGTATTTTACATGTGATAACTAGCTGTCTTAATAAAATTTGATAATTAAAATAATTTTGAGAATAAATTTAAATATTTAAACTTAATATATTAGGCAATTTTATGGAAGAACATCATATTAGTAACATACTTGAAGTTTTTATTTACATGTGTAGCTGCAAATTTTAGAAATCTGCCTCATATGTATACATGTGGGTATGAGGCTGGGCTGCTATTCTCCACTAAAACCTCAGGGGATAAAATAGGAGACATTTTATAATGTCAATACCAGACTACTCTTATCATGACCATGGAGAGACATGTTTGGATAAGACCAACCCAAGCTATCCATTCTTGGCACCATTGCATACAATAAATCTTCACCTTTAGAGGCTCCAAAATGCATTATATAACTTCTCTAAAAAAAACTACTATTGCTTCCTATAAAACAGGCACAGACCTGCTTGTTAAACCTAAATGTTGCAGCAACAATAGACTTCCTGCCAAATAATGTGTAACAAAAAAAAAGTAATTGACTTTACTAGCAATGCGATGAGGCTTAGATGAATTGTATTTGGATAAAAAAACATATGAACCTTCTCCTTATAAACATATTTACAAGTAAAGCTTGTTGAAGAGATGCCTTCATTCTGATGAATTGGACTTGAATATTTTGATATTCAAATAGAAAGTGTTAAAATAGAAAGTGAATTTTACTCCATTCTGAACTTTTAGGAATTTCTTCATATTTGGCACTGTTTGACTACTTAATTTTATAAAGGTGTGAGCAAATCTATTATGAATTCCTACTCCTCTTAGGCTTAGAGAGGCTGTGAACATTGCTATCATTAATAAGTAAAGTCTCCTTTACCATTCCAGAGTGTACTTTCCCCCTCACTCCATTTGGTAATCCATGTCTGTCACCAGCTATACTCAGAAAAGGCAAGCTTTTAACTAAGAAGTCTTCGAGGAATAACATACAACTGGTTTAATAACAGTTGTTTTAACATTTTTATATTGTTCAGTTTCTACAAACAATATAGTGTCTTTATGTTAAAAGGGAGTTAAAATTAAAAAATACATCTTTAAGAAATACAGGTTTCATTACTAATCAGCTATGATAGTGATAGTCAATATAAAAAACACGCGATTCACAGGTAAGCCTCATTATTAAGCTTTTCTCCATGCTTACGATAGGTTTTTCATACCTAGTAGTGGGGAAAGTTAAGGATGTTAAAACTTTTATTCTCTAGCCAGAGTAATTTAGTAATTGTTAAGTGTGCCTTTCTAGAATGATGAGATCGAATAAGGCATCTTGAAACATTTCCTAATTTTAAAAGGTTGGAGAATTAATGAAGGAAACACTTCCATTGACATTATGTATCTATGTGAAATTGCCAGTGCAGATCTCAAGTGCTGTGTGATTGTATGTCCCTGTCACTCTGAGCTACATTATGATGGAAGACTATAATGCACCAATAAAAGTATATAAAAATAAATAAATCCAAACAATAAAAAAACTATTTCCCCCCTCAACAATCAAATAACATTTTGTGTTACACATTAAATTTGTGGATTTCTATAAAGAAATTTACAGTAGGTCATATTTTTTCCACAACAAATGCTGAATGAATGGTTAATAATACTCCCTAATTGATATTGGAGGATAAAAGGCAGGATGGTAGTTGGCACTTGCAGTGTTCAAGATTTTCTTTTCAGGTTAGAGTGATTGACAAGGTAGTTGGATGCCCATGTAAATTCGAGCTTTGAAAAGGCCTGGTTATCAACATGAAGGTTGATTCCAACACTTGAAATGAGAGAAGTGCGAGAGCACTGTAGTTACCGCACCACGCTTGTTCCAGCAGTCCAGCACTCCTCTTGCTACAGCCAATGGCATCATTTCATTCCAATGAAAACATTTCATCACTTTTCCTGATTTAAAATAAAAGAGATATTAGGGTACTAGGAAGGAAAGTCACTACTTTACAAAACAGTAATTGTTAAAGAATTAGGAACTGAGGCTATTTTTTTGAGACCTAAACAAAGGTCTTCCACAAGAATTTTTGCATGGAGATGTATTATTGTCTCTCTTCAATCACTTTCTACATTTAGATGAAAGTTTGCAAGAAAGAGCCAACAATGTATTCACAGGCAAAAATTTTGTCATGGCTGTGTCCTTCATATTACTATATATTGGAGGAAGCAACTTTCTCATTTTACCCAATGGTCAGTTTCTTTATCTAATATAATAAATCAATATGGGCTCATAATGCTTATCTCATTATATAAAGGTTTCTATTGCAAAGTGCTATGTGCATGTATGTCACTGTCACTATGAATTGCATTATGTTGTGAGACTATAATGTACCAACAAAAGAATAAAAATAAATAAATAACATAAACTGTTAAAAAAGAAGTGCTTTTTAAATTCAGTTATTGTTATTATTTGAATTATTAGTATGATGAGACTTGTCAACTGTACACTTTGTTCAGTAATGCAACATAGGCATCCAGATATTATCTCAGAAAGAACTGTTAAAACCATACTATCCCTCATAAATTTCAAATATCTAAATTTTTTCATCTTATATGTAGAAAGGTAATATGAATTATTTAAATATTGATACCAGTTGAGTATAAATACTATAATAAGTTAATGCAATCATTCATTTAAAATCATGTGAATAAAATATTATTTAACAATAGGATTTGGGCGTGATGATGCACACCTGGAATCCCAGAACTTGGGAGGTGTGACAAGAAGAGCACAGGTTTGAGGCCAGCATCAGCAACTTAGGGAGACCCTCAGCAATTTAGTGAGACCCTGTTTCAAAACTAAAAAATATAAAATATAAAGGGCTGGGGGGGTAACTTGAAGGTAGAATGCCCCTGGATTCAATCCCCAGCACCAAAAAAGTAGGAAATTTTATTCCATTCATTTTTTTCCTCTACGAACCTGTATTCCCATTCTGCAGTAAAATTTATCCTAATGTAATATGATTTTATGCTTGAGTATGAACTGAACATCTTATCATACTTCTCTATAAATATTTATTTGAACTGAACATCTTATCATACTTCTCTATAAATATTTATTTAAAAATTTCAAGTTCCTTTAGTCATAGGTATTATGTATCTTCTAGATTGATTTTTATTTTACTTTTAGCAGTATTCTTTATTTCTTTGTACGGCATCAAATACTACCTGAAGAACATCTTTCACTATTATTATTAACACATAATGTATGCATTAATGGGATTTACTGTATTTCTGTACATGCTCACAGCATTAATTGATCATGCTGATTCCCTTTTCTTCAACCCTTGCCTCCAAACTCCTCCCATTATTTAATAATCACTCTTCTACTTTTATGTTGACTTTCCACATATCCCCAACACACACACACACACACACACACACACACACACACACATGACAGAGAAGATGCTACTTCTTGTTTTCTCTATCTGGATTATTATGCTTAGCACGATGTCCTCTAGTTCACTGCAAATGACAGGATTTAATTCTGTGTTATGAATGAATAATACTCCATTGTGTGCATATGAGTGTCTGTTATTTTCTTTTTCCATTAATCTATTGATGGATACCTAGTCTAATTCCACATCTTAGTTATTGTATTCAGTGCTACAATAAACAAGGACATGCAGGTTCTCTTTTGTATGCTGACTTTATCCCCATTAGATATATACCCAAGAGTTGGATAGCAGATGATAGTTCTAGTTTTAATTTTTTAAGGAGCCTCCATATAATTTTCCACAGTGGCTGTACTAATTTACATTCCCACCAACCATGTATAAGGGTTCCTTTTTCTCCACATCCTTGCCAGTGTTTATTTCTTGATACTAGCTATTCCAGCTGTGGTGAGATGGTATCTTGTTGTACTTTTGATTTGCATTTCTCTGATGGCTAATGATACTAGGCATTTTTTCATATATTCATTTGCATTTCTTCCTTTGTAGGAGTTTCTATTTAGATTGCTTGTCCTTTTTTAGTTGGATTACTTGATTTTTTTTTTTTTGGTTAAGTTTGAGTTCTTATATGTTCTGGTTTTATATGTTCTGGTTGCATCTCCTGTCTTTCCTGTGTGTGGAGAACCTTCTCGGTTCCATTCCATTCCATTGTCAATTGCTGCTTTGTTTCTTGCACTTTTGGAGTCCTATCCAGAAAATCACTGACTGTACCAGTATCTTGAAGTGTTTTCCCTACTTTTTTCTCTAGAAGTGTTAGTGGTTCAGGTCTTTGATCCATTTTGAGTTTATTTTTGTACGGTGTGAGAGATGGGGTCAATTTTTAATCTTCTACATGTGGGTATCCAGTTTTCCTAGCACCATTTGTTAAAGAAGCTGTCTTTAGTCCAGTGAAAGTTTTTGGCAGCTTTAGCAAGATTCAGTTGGCTGTGGATGTATGGGTTTGGGGGTTCTTTTTTCTGTTTCATTGATCTATGTGTCTGTGTTTATGTCAATACTATGTAGCTTGGGTTACTATGGCTCTGTATTATGTCTTGAAATCAGCAATTGCAATGCCTCCAGATTTTTTTGTTGTTGTTGTTCAATCTCCTTGCTCTCATCTTTGCTCCTGCAGAGGGGTGATCCCACTTTCCCTGGCTGTGGAGCTGGGACAGCAGGGGCTAGGATGCATACGTGTGTGAGTGAGTGTGTGTGTGTGTGTGTGTGTGTGTGTGTATGTATATATACATATATTTTGCTATTCTGCTGCACCAGATCTCTGGGTTTTACAAGGTTTGCATTTTTCTCGAGTTGGATTCCAGTGTTCTCCCGTGGTCACTCACCTCAATATGCAGCTGTGTTGCTTCGGTTCTTCATGGTGGAGGGGCAGGTATGTGCTGGCCGTCTATCTCTATTTGGCCATCCTGTCTATGCTTTTGGAGTCCTACTCATTCCTCAATTGACTTTTATGATAAATTTTAGTAGTGGATACTTCATTTAAAACACCAAGATATATTTTTAATTTCAATAATTATAACTTTATAAAGTAAAACTCATTTGAAATGCTATTATATAAGCAAGATCTTGCTTGTGGATGACCTGCTTGAAGCAATTGCAAAAAGGTTCCTTTATGGGCCCTGCTGGAGGTTTTTGCATATAAGATCAAGAACTACTATGAATTTTGTGATAGTCACATTTTTTTTTTTTTGCAGTGCTGGGGATCTAACCCAGGGTCTTGAGCATGCTAGTCAAGTGCTCTACCACTGAGCTATATCCCCAGCTCATGATAGACACATGTTTTAAGAGTTATTGTTAAAGGGGAGGTAGGAAAGGAAAACCTTCGGGGTGGACAACACTTCAGGCTGATCAGTTTTATAATAGATTTCAAATGAAATTTAAGAATATGGTATCTATTAAAAGCTATTAATGAATTAACAGTCCCTTTGCTAAGACCTGGGAACCTCCAGGGGTACAAATCAGAAAAATACTTTCCTAACACTCTTGCTTCCTGAAAGCAGAAATCTTATGTTCTTTATTTGTTCTGAGTAGTCACCTATCTTTCCAGTCTGCTTTCATGAATGAGTCAAATTTTCTTAGCTATAACTGAAGTGTAATAGTATAATCCAAGAAAAGTTAAATGGAACTAAGAAAATCCAACCAAAGTAGGAAACTATCAGATCACCTGTGGAGGTAATACCTTTGTATTTTCATGCCCTTCACATTCTCTCCATTTCTAGCTCAGAATGTTTTAGATTCTAAAATGAAGAGATATAAAGAACCACCATTGTATTTAATTATAAAATAATATTTATTGAACAACTTCCAGCATATGTGTCCTGGTAAGAGCCTTTAGAACCTTTTTAGGGGGTTAAAAAATGGTGGATACATCCTGGAGTCCAAAGAGCCTAAGGCAGGGACATCTGTTAACACTGTGGTGAGGGCCTTTGTAGGAGTTTTATAATATAAAGACAGTATTAAATGTTCAATCAATTATATCCAGTATAGAATACTTTTAGTAGTGTCTTCATTTGTTTGTCTTTTCATATAGCTCAAATAGAGACATTTTGAACCCAAGCTTAGTCACCTTTGCAAAGGAAGCAGGGATGAATGGTAACTTCAACAATTTTTTCAAGCTCTGTCCCCATAGAACCTTTAAAACCCAGTATGGTTTAGTGGTTGATGATTTTTATTCAAAGATTCCGGGGTGAAATTTAAAAATAAACAGAGAGCGAGTGATAATGTAGACCCATGTTCTCATTTGAAAAAGAATGAAAGAGAACACCTACAATAGTAAAAGTCATTTCTAAGATCACCACAGCTAATGGCAGAGCTGAGTTTGGAACCTCAAGGCTATTTGCCTCAGTCTTAATGCCAGAGCAGAAGCATAAAAAACAACTGGGAAATTGTTAGAAATGTAAAATTTTTTAACCCCATTCTCAGACTGAACAAATCAGAAATTCTCTATTGGAAAATCAGCAACCTTTGTTTTAATGAAGCTTCCAAGTGATTCTTATACAAGATTATCTTTGAGACCTACTATTCTAGTGACTAGACATTAAAATTAAAAACTATCTGTAGAAATAGGAGATGGCTGAACCGAGGAGTCTTGCACTCAATTCTGCCACAGAGAAAAATCAGGGCAACAAAAGAACAACTGTATTTTGAGGAGAGTGAATCAGCTAGAAATTAGCAAAAAAGTGGAGAGTCCTAAAAGCAACCTAGAGAATAGAAGAAAGCAATTTTTAGCTGTAATTCTGTCTCTACTGCTGGGGTGAGGAAACCCAACACTGTTGGGAAAGGGTAAACAGGAAAGTGCCAGCAACCCCATCATGAAAGTAGATGGGGTCCCTAACTGCAGAATTCCAGGGTCCTTACAAGCTTCAAATCTAGTTTGGGGATCTGGCTGGTCTAAAAGTGACTGCCTTGCTCCAAAGTAGGAACTCATATTAGGCCTGTCCTAATACTCAGAACCCCAACTGCTACAGTAGCCACTGCTAAGCACCCTCTTGGCTTAAGGGCCTGCAGCCAGCCCCCTGACACCACTAGGAACTTTGGGTCAGTGTACATCTCACTGGGAAAAAGACGAATTCTCTCAGAAGCTTCAGGACCAGTAGATGTCATGTCCATGAGCCTGAATCTTATCCATGATTATCCCATAAGAAATAGGAAAAGCCTTCTCCTCAGCTCACAACCTTAGGATAGTAGCTACTGGTGCAAAGTCCTGACTTAACCTATGTCTGTCCACTGGGAGCTGAGAAAGGTCCCAACCATTTCACATAGCTACCAGTGGATCCAACCCTTGTCACCACCTGTGCTTACTTGGTAGTGGGAAATACGGAAGGTCTCCTTCCCATCCCACTTCCTTGGGATTGCAGCTGAGAAAAGCTTCAGTATCACCCAAGATTATCCCTGAGATCAAGGGGAAGGTCTAATTTATGTTCTGTAGATCTAGGGATATGACTACCAATGAAACAAGTCTCTTCTCCACCAGTTTGCCCCATGTGATCTAGGGAAATTCCCATACACATTCTGCAGCTCTAGGACCATAGATATGAAAGTCCAGGAACACCTGTGCTCAACCTGCATGACCTAGAGAGAAAGTCTCCCCCACATGCTACACCTGCAGGAACATGGTCACCACATCTGTCCATTGCCATAAGTCTAATTGCTACCTGCGCATGTACCCAAAACCCTGGCACCATTTGTCCTTGTCTTTTGGGACCTGACAAAATATCATCTGGGTCTCACAGTTCCACGAATTGGCTAACATATTTGTAAATCCCAATGCCAACTACGATCACCCTATGGGAACTAGAGAAAGTTCTACATTGTGTTCCAAAGTCTTGAGTCCATGGGTGCCAATTCTTCAGAACCCAGCATCACCTAGGCTCATTGGTAGGGACCTGGAGAAAGATTCCTTCACATCCTACACCACTGATACTATGGCAACTACCACCAAAACTCCTGTGCCACCAGGCCTCAACTCTGTGTATCCTTAAGACATACACCTTTGAAAACCGACATCCACTGCAATGTCATCCATCCATCCTCATGTCTTCTACAGTCTACTGAGGCACTCATAGACACAGCTGACTTCAATCAGAGTTGAAGGACACACACATAGAAACTATGATTTTGTGCTCCCCTATAATCAAACCCAAATGTGACACTAAATATGTAGACCTCAATGAAGAGACACAGAAACATTAAAGGAAACATAACTCCAAAGAAGAATAATGATTCTCAAAGAAAAAAAATCTAAATTGAAGGAAATATATGAAATACCCCCAAAATTAGTGATCATAAGGAAATGCAAATAAGATGGAAGAGAATACAGATAAGCAATACAAAGAAATAACAATCTGGTCAATTTCTCATTTATATCCTAAGAGACAGAAAACATAAAAATGAACCAATCAGAATTCTTGAAGCTAAAATTTTCAAGCAATGAAATAAAAATAAATAAATAAAATAGCCTCAAGAACAAACTAAACCAAACAGGAGAAATATTTCTCAGCTTGTCGGCAGGTCTTTTGAATTATCCATTCAGACAAAAGAAAATACTAAAAACAATGAAATAACCCTATGACCCTTATGGTGTACCACTAAGTGAACAAATATTCATACTATGGGAATTTCAGAAGAGGAAGTAAAGGGAAAAGGTAGTGAAAATCTATTTCAAGCCAAAATTTTCCCAAATAAAATAGACATGGACATATAAAACAAGAAGTTCAAAGAACCCCATCTCCATTCAACATCCATCTACTTTCACCAAAGCCTAGTATAGTCAAAATGTCAAAAGAGCTGGACAATGTGAGAATCCTAAAAAACAAGAGAAAAGTGTAAAGTCATATATAAGGAAATGCCCATTAGGCTTAAAACAGATTTCTCAGCAGAAACCTTATAGGGCAAGGAGAATATTTGAACTACTGAAAGAAAAGTAGGCATGCATCTGTTATCAGTACTTGAAAGTGTGAGACAGGAGAATCACAGGTTCAATGCTAGCCTCAGCAATTTAGCAGGACCCTGTTTTGAAATAAAGCATAAAAAGGGCTGTGGGTGTAACTCAGAGGTAAAATGTCTCAGGGTTCAACAATCCCAAGGACAATAAATAAATAAATAAATAGAAATAAAATGCTGAAAGAAAAAACTACCAATAGAATACTATAAACAGCAAAATTATCTTCCAAAACTTAAGGAAAAATAAAGCTTTTCTTAGATAAGCCAAAACTTAAGGAATTATCACAAGAACTACTTAATAACTCCTGCACCAAAAGAAAAGGATGATTATTATCAGAAAAACACATGAAAATATAAAATATACTATAAGAAAATTTACTTAAAAGATGAAGAGAATCAAGCCTTGGCATAACAGGAAACTTCTGAATTAAAAAAAAAGAATGATGGATAGCAACAAAAAATGTAGAAAGCAAGCAGAATAAATTAACGAAATTATAGGAGTAAGCTTACAACTATCGATAATAACCTTGAATATAAATGGATTAAATTCACCAATCAAAAGACATAGACTGGCTGAATGATTACAAAACCAGACTTAGCTGCATGCTGAATGCAAAAACTCACTTCACTATAAATACACATAGACTAAATGTGAAAAGATATATTGTGAAATAGAGATCAAACATGAGTAGACTCATATCAGATAAAGCAGACTATAAGTCAAAACCTATAAAAAGAGATAAAGAAGATGTATTGATAAAATAATCAATTCAACAAAAATATTTAATTATAAATATGTATGTACCCAACATGGGGTCACCCAAATATATAAAGCAGATATCATTAGCTCTAAATGGAGAGATGGTAAAATATAGTAAAATAATGGGGACTTCAATGCTCTACTTTCCTCAATTGGCAGATCATCCAGAAAGAAAATCAAAAAGCATCTGAGTTGAGCCATACTACAGAGCAAATAGATATAACAGACATTTGCAGAACATTTCATAGAACAGCAACAGAATACACATTCTTCTCATCAGCACATGGAGTAGTATCCAGATTAGATATGTTAGGCCACAAACCAAGGTTCATTAAATTAAAAAATTGAAATCATATCATGGATCTTCTCAAACTGCAATGGAATAAAACTACAAATCAACAAGAAGAATGAAAAGTATTCAAATACATGGGAATTGAATAACATGCTCACAAATGACTAGTAGATAATCAAGCCACCTCTAGGTATTCTAACAAGCATAACTGTGTAAGAACAATTTTCAGGCCACAATTAAAGCAATGTATTAACTTATATTAAATATTAATACATTTATGAGAAAATATTAAAAAAGATAATCAAATAAATTAAAAGGGAAATTAAAAATTTCTAGAAAAAATGACAACACAACTTATCCAATTCTGTGGAATACAGCAAAAGCAGTGCACAGTTTATATCAATAAATGCATACATCAAAAAATATATAAAAATATCAAACAAACTAATAATGCATCTAAACCATTTTGAAAAGCAAGAGAAAACCAAACCCTAAATCAGTAGAAAGAAAGAAATAATACACCTTAGAGCAACAACAAAACAATACAGGAGATGAATGAAACAAGACTTTGCTACTTGAAAGGATAAATAATATTGACAAACCTTTAGCTAAGCTAATCAAGAAAAAAGAGAGAAGACCCAAATAAATGAAATCACAGATTAAGAAGGAGACATTGCACCTGATACCACTTGTTGGTCATAATCCAACAGCTCATAAGAAACTGCTACTGAACAATTAAAATACCAAAAGCTTAGAAGAAATGGATAAGTTCCTGAATGTATACAACCTGCCAAGATTAAATCATGAGAAAAAATAAACAGAACATTAATATGTAATGAGATTGAAGCAGTAATGAAAAATCTATTTAAAAACTGTCTAGGACCTGATGGCTTTACTGATGAATTATACAACACATTTAAAATAGAAATAATACAAATTCTTCTTAAACTATTCCAAAAAATTAAAATGGAAGGAACTCTGTCAGACTCTTTCACATGAGGGCAGTTTCACTGAAACCAACAGCAAGGATATGACGAAAAAGAAAACTATAGGCTCCTATCCCTCATGAACACAGGTGTAAAAATTCTCAATAAAACACTAGCAAACTGAATTCAACACCACTTCAAAAAGATCACACCCTGCAGTCAAGTGGTATTCATCAAAGGGATGCATGTATAGTTCAACATATCCAAATTAATAAATGTGATACAACAGAACAATGAATGAAGCCCACAAACCATACCGTCATTTCAACAGATGCAGAAATACAATTCAATAAGATTCAAAGTTCCTTCAAAGATAAAACCTCTTCTTAACAAATTAAGTATAGAAAAATCAATCCTCAAAATACTAAAGGCTATATATGAGAAACCCACAATCAATAGCACCTAATGCAGGTAAAACTAAAAGTATTTCTCTGAGGATCATGAATAAGATAAGGATGTCCACTTTCACCACTATTATTTAATACAGTACTGAAAGCCTTAGCAAGAGAAATTAGATGAGACAGAAATAAAGGGCATTCAAATTTGAAAGGAGGAAGTTAACTTATACATGTTTGCAGATAACATGATCCTATACATAGAAAAACCTTAATACTTCATCAAAAAACCATTAGAACTTAAGAACAAAAGAAGCAGGATACAAGGTCAACATATAAAATTCAGTAGCATGTCTCTGCACCAATAATGAACTTGCTGAAAAAGAAATTAAGAAAGCAATTCCATTCACAAGAGCAGCAAAAAACACCCACAATATTTAGGAATAACTTTAATAAGTAAGTAAAAAGAACTCTATGATGAAAATTATAAAACACTGAAGAAATTATATAGGATGTGAAAAATGAAAACTGTCCTGTATAGATGGGAAGAATCAAAATGAGCTTACTACCCAAAGTGATCTATATATTCAACATGATTCCCATAAAAATACAACAACTTTCTTCTCAGAAATAGAAAAAATACCAAAATTTATGTGGAACCACAAAAGATCCAGAATAGCCAAAGTGATCCTGAGGGTGATAAATAAAAACAAAAACCTGGAGGTTATAATACTTCATTTCAAATCATAGTACAAAACTATAGTAAAGAAAACAGTAGTAGTGCTGGCCCTATTTTTTATTCTTTATTTTGAAACAGGGTTTCACTAGGTTGGAAAGGGCCTCACTAGCTGAGGCGGGCCGTGAACCTGCAATCTTCCTGTCTCAGCTTCCCGAGTACAGGGATTACAAGCATGCGCCACCATGCCCAGCCATCTCCTCTTTAATTTCTTTTTTCAATGTTTTATAATTTTCCTTGTAGAGGTCTTTTACCTCCTTGGTTAGGTCTATTCCCAAGTATTTTATTGTTTTGGGGGATATTGTGAGTGGAAATATCTTCTGGATTTCTTTTTCAGTGGATTTATGGTTGGCATACAGAAAAGCTTCTGATTTTTTAAGATTGATTTTGTGGATCACTTTGCTGGATTTGTTGATCAGTTCTATGAGCCTTTTAGTTGAGTTTGTTGGATCTTCTAAGTATAATATGTCATCTGCAAATAGAGATAGTTTCAGTTCCTCTTTTCCTGTTTGTACTCCTTTTATTTCCTTCTCTTGCCTTATTGCTCTGGCTAGAGTCTCAAGTACTATATTGAAAAGGAGTGGTGACAGCGGACAACCTTGTCTTGTTTCTGTTTTTAAGGGGAACTCCTGAAGTTTTTCCCCATTCAGTATGATGTTGGCTGTGGGCCTATTGTATATTGTCTTTATGATGTTATGGTATGTTCCTTCTATTCTAATTCTCTGCAGTGTTTTTATCATGAATGGGTGTTGGATTTTGTCAAATGCTTTTTCATCATCTATTGAAATGATCATGTGATTTTTGTCTTTAGTTCTGTTTATGTGGTGGATTACATGGATCGTTTTTCATATGTTGAACTAGGCTTGCATCCCTGGGATGAACACGACTTGGTCATGATGTATGATTTTCATGATGTGGTTTTGAATGTGCATTGCTAGTGCTTTGTTTAGAAGTTCTGTGTCTAAGTAAATCAATGATATAGGTCTGTAATTTTCTTTTCTTGAGCTGTCTTTATTTGGTTTTGGTATTAATGTGATGTTGGCTTCATAGAATGTATTTGGGAGAGTTCCATTTCTTTCTATTTCACGGAATAGATTGAGGAGTATTGGGATTAGTTCTTCTGTAAAGGTTTTATAAAATTTACTTGGGAAACCATCTGGACCTGGGCTTTTCTTTGATGGTAGACTCTTCATTGCTGCTTCAATCTCTTTAATTGCTATTGGTTGGTTTAAATTTTCTATATCTTCTTGATTCAACATAAGAAGGTTTTATGTGTCTAGAAATTTGTCAATTTCTTCTAGATTTTCCATTTTGTTGGAGTATAGTTTTTCAAAGTAGTTTCTGATTATCCTCTGGATTTCCATGCTGTTGGTGGTAATATCACCTTTTTCATCTCTTATTTTAGTGATTTGGGTTGATTCAGCAGTGTGGTGTTCAGTCTCCACATGTTTATGAGGTTTCTCTGGGTCTGCACATAAACAGACACAAAGACCAATGGAATAGAGTGAAGATACAGAAACAAATCCACACACTTATCACCAGTTGATTTTTGACAAAGGTCCCAAACACATACATTGGAGAAAAGACAACATTTTCAACAATAGTGTTGGGAAAACTGGTTATCTATTTGTAGAAAAATAAAATTAAGTCCCTACCTCTCACCCTGTATAAGAGTCAACTGAAGATGGATCAAAGATCTGGAAATTAGACCAGAGACTTTGAAATTATTAGAGGTGGGCATAGGTTCAACAGTCTAACATATAGGCACAGGTAGAAACTTTCTCAATAAAATCCCCAAAGCTCAGGAAATTAAAAAAAAGAATTAATAAATGGGATGGCATTAAACTAATAAACTTAGGTTCATCAAAGGAAACCATCAAGAGTTTAAAGAGAGAGCCTACAGAATGGGAAAAGATCTTTGCCAGCTATTCCTCTGATAGAAGACATATCTAAAATATACAAAGTATTTAAGAGACTTAACTAAAAAAACTAACTTTATTTTTAGAATAAACAGCATAAAGAATAAACGAGTTTGATTACAGAGAAACTCAGTATCCAAGGCATATGTGTTTGCCATTGAGAGAACAGAATTAAATGATTTAAGATATAGACCTTTGTTTATGCAAAGGTCTCTGCTATTGTTAACTATAATTAGATATTTAATCAGAGGATTTAAATTCTTATTTTCAAATGCTCATTTATACAATTATTCTTGTTTCTTATAGCATTCTGTTATAGCATCATTTTTGGAATAAGAATAAAATGAGAAAGGGGAGTAATGAAACATTGCAAATGATATGCTTTAGAATGTTAACTTATGACATTTGGATATTTTAAACAAAAAAAAATGTTAATGGTGAAACATTCTAATTGAATGAGTAAATTACCTAACATGCTTCTAAGGATTATGATTTTTCCCTAAAGAATGAACATATCCATACAGTTTTCTTATTCCTGTTTATTTTTACTACTCAATAAGTTTAAGGACATACAAAGGAAAAAATGAATACTGGTTCTTTATACATTTTTCCATATGCTTCCAATATCCAATTTGTGAGGCAAAGGAGTGATTGGTAGTTAAATTACTGACTATATTTACTTGCAACAAAAAAGTGCCTTTGTAGAGATGCTTGGAATTTTCCTATTAAACATGGTAGAATCGTTTCTTACCATCTGTAACATTCATTTAAAGAATGTAAACAGTGGTATATTTGCCATCTGTTTGAGAGACTTTTTATGATACTTTTGAATCTGTCATTCAATGATATCACCAATTTTATCATCTAAAGATGATGCTTAAAACTATGATCAACAACATTTTTGGTAGCCAGACATATGTGCTATGGAAGTAAACCATCAAAGGGCTATAAAGATGACCAGTAGCAGTCATAATAGCTCTGTTAACACCAATAAAACAGTACAGAATTGCTATTTAAAAGCATTTAACAACTTGTTGAAGGTGAAGAAAAAAATATCTGTAGAATGAGTGTTGCATAGCAGCTTACACCAGGTAGCTATTACAAAGGTAAATTACAATCCTAGCCCTTCCCAGATCCTTGGAAACATTTTGAAAAAAATTATACTTGCCAAAGTGATTTTCCCCAGGTTTGCTATCTAGCCTAATATTCTAAACAATTAATTTCTCTACATTTTTGAAAAAGCAAAATATGGGCTAATTAAAAGTTTACTGAATAGATAAAATCAAAGTAGATAGACACAGACTTTTATGTTTAAGAGAATGCTAATGAGCCCATTAGGATTTCCTGTATGGAAGTGGCATAAACACTCAGATGTTCATAGACTAAGTTTCCCAAGGTGAAGTAATAGTTCTCATCAAATTAAGGGACAAATCAGTTGATGATGCTTGGAAAATTTAGACAAGGGCAAAAAAAAAAAAATCACTACATTGTAACACATTATTAAAAAAATTCCAGGAGTCATTTTTCCTTCAAATTACAAACATCTAAGTGATTCTTAAATATTGCTTTACCATTTACTACATTTGGCCTGGCATAAAAGTAGAGAAGGCTAGTAGAATTGAGAACAAAACAGAATTGAAAGGTTGTTAGTGGGTCTCTCTGATGATAAACAGAACTATAGCCTGTATGGACTGATTTTTCAAATCAGTGTCTAGAGTCATCTTTTTTTCACTTCTGGTTTAGTCATTAGATGTAGTTATAAAATTCTGTGTTTAAGAGGCACTCTGAGGTTTCCTTTAATATCTACTGACTTTCCCTAGAGTCAAGCATTCAGGTCTCCTAAAGTAGTTAAGTGGCTTTTATTAAAGAATAGCACATCTAAAGTATTTAATAATGGCTGTGTATACAAAATGACTTTGAAATTCAGTTCACTAGTACTAGAGATCCATTCAGGAAAGGTCTGTACATAAAAAATGAAAAATATAGAGAATTGAAAATACACATATTAAGATTTTATGTATAATGATTTTTATGTTGTATTGTGGCTTTGTA
This sequence comes from Glis glis, assembly GCA_004027185.1. Lineage (NCBI taxonomy): Eukaryota > Metazoa > Chordata > Mammalia > Rodentia > Gliridae > Glis > Glis glis. Next base: position 39,199 of record PVJS01005543.1, read on the forward strand.
TTATTTTTATTAATAAAACTATGTATTTAAATGGTCACTTGTATCTTATCTTAAAAACAGATTTTGTAGTACTCCTAATTTTCTAAAACCCAGAAAGAAATATTTTTGACAAGATATCACTGATGCAACAAACTATCATAGAACAGACTCTCACTGAGAAAACTTAGCTCTCATAAATACTAATAAATTTATTTGAATATAGTTTATTTGGGGTGGGGGTTTTAGGAAGTATCATTGTTTTTCTAAAATGCCAGAAAAAGTATGATATAATATTGTAGTATAAAGGATTATAATAAACTGTCTTGACATAATACACAAAAATATAAATTTCTGTATATAACATAAAGTGGAAATTAGAAAAGTGTGAAGGTATTCACAATGACAACAAAAAATATAAAATATATACCAATGGATATAAGAAGACGTAAAAATTTTACCCAGAAACAAAAAGACTTGAATGAAAGAGGAGACATACTATAGACTTAAATGAGCCATAAAATATAAAAGGTTAAGAGCACTTCAAATTCTCTTTGAGAAAAACAAGAAAGCCATCTGTAAGAATATTCAGGATATAATAGCTCAGACATTATTGAAAAGAGTGAGTCATAAAAGAAATTTGACTTATTAGATACTTAAACATATAATAATTAAAACACTGTGGAATTGTCATAAGACCTAAGAAATGGACAGAATAAATTGAATTGTACCCATATGGATGGATATATATATATATATATATATTTATATATTACACACACATACCATCCATATTTGGGTACAATTCAAAATGATATTTTAAAAAGGAAAATTATCCAGGTTTGGTGTCATACATCTATAATCCCAGCACTCAGGAAATTGAAACAGGAGGATCACAGTTTGGAGACAAGTGTGCAGTAACTTAGTGAGACCCTGTTTCAAAATAAAAAGTAAAAAGGGTGGAGGGTATAGCTCAGAGGTAGAACTCCACTGTGTTCAATCCACACTACCACAAATAAAAGGAAAATTATTTAGATTATGTTAAGAAGATTTCTCTATATTTATGGAACAAATAATTATAACCTGAAATAAATCTTTAGTGGATATATTAAAAAGCTAAATATAAAAGGTGAAGCCCAAAAAAGGCCTGGAAGAAAAATACAGATAAACAGTTAAATGACCACTAAAACAGAATTGTCTTAGTGTGCAAAAAGTTATTTGTTAAAATGATTTAAATATAGGGATACATCCATTTCCATGTTTATAGCAGCACAATTTGCAATAGCCAAACTATGGATCCAGCCTAGGTGTCCATCAACAGATGAATGGATTATGAAACTATGGTATAAACATACAATGGAATTTAACTCAGCCATAAAGAAGAACTAAATTAGGTCATTTTCAGGAAAATTTATGGAATTGGAGAATACTATGCTAAACTAGATTAGTCAATTCTAGAAATTGAAGGACTATATGTTTCCCTCATATGTGGAAGCTAGAGAGAAATTGGGAAAATAGAAGGACTTTAGATAAATAAGGGGAGATAGTAATAGAAGAAGGGAAGGGAATTTGGGGAGGGAGGTGGGAAGGTGAAAGGGGAGATTCAATGAAAAAAACAGTTCAAATAATCCTCTGTTCATATATGAAGTTATCAATATCAATTTTAATATGTATGGGGAAGAGGAGGGAGCAAGGTGGGACCTAGATGGAAACACACCAAGTACTGTGTGCATGTATGTTTTTATCACTCTGAACCTCATTATTATGTCTAATTACAATGTACTAATAAAAATGTGGTACATTAAAAATGGTTTATCTGAAAAGATAAATTAAAAACTAGCAAGTGTACTTACAAAAGTATGACAAAATACTACTTTGGCTAAAATAAACATTTTTAAATAATAATCAGGAAAATATTATAAAAAGTGTCAGTTAACATAAAGAAACAATGCATAGCAAAAAGTAGAAGATAAACAAGAAAAAGTGCAATTTTATTAGTAAATGAGGAAATGGGGATTAAAATGAGAGAAGGCTTTTATCTTGTCACCTTATAAAGGCTTAATAGTTTAATATGTTATAATCTAGTAATTTTAATCATAGCAATCTAAAAAAATAAGCCAGTGTAAAAATAAGCCAATGTTCCAAAAACTATTATAATGATATTTGAAATAGGTAATAATTTAAGACTCTTAAGACATCTAAGACCAGAAGAACATCATGAAAAATCATGGTACAAACACAGAATGAACTCAGCCATTAAAAAATTGTAATTTGTCTCTCCTGCCTTCCCTGAATGACTTGATCTCAAAATCATTAGGTTGGGAAGATAAAGGTAGGTGCCCAGGCCCTTGGGGGACATATTTAAATGCCCTGCAAGGGATATATATTAGTAACCAAGCCGGAGTGGGAGGGCACTTGTTTTTGGTGTTAGAATCTAGGCAGGGTAAGGAGGGTGTCCCCACAAGGGTCAGCCTGGTGTAGCATGTTAGAGCCAGAGTAGAATGAGGAAGGTAGCAGGCATTGAGTAGCAGCAGTGGTCATGGACAAAGTGTCAGAGTCCAAGTGGAGATAAAAGGGAACCCACATTGTGGTGTTGCTGTGGGTTGTTCCAGCCCAAGAAAGCCAAACTATTAAAAGAAAACAGGGAAATATTCAAGACTGATATAGGCAATGGTTTTCTGGATAGGACCCCAAAAGCACAGGAAACAAAGGCCAAAACTGACATATAGAATTATATCAAAAAATAAAAGTAACCCCCCAAAAAAAACCCAACAACAACAAAACTTCTACATAGTAAAGGGAACAATCACAGATTGAAGAGACAACCTATAGAATGGGAGAAAATATTTGTTGGCTATTAATCTGATGGAAGAGTAGTATCCAGAATATATACAGAAGTCAGAAACTTTAAAATAAAAGAGCAAGTAATACAATTTAAAAATGGGCAAATGATATGACTAGACACTTTCACAAGAAGAAATATAAATATTCAATAAATATATAAAACTGCCATTTATTATGAATATACTTTATTTCTTTCTTCTTGAATCTATGCTTCTATTTTTCAATTTAACAGAAGCTACCTGAAAGTCATTTGTAAGATCCTTATTCTCATCTTCTTTCTAGAGATGAGTCACTTGGTTGAACCGAGAAGCTTTGCTCACACTTTCTAAGAACATGCTCCTTTCAATCTCCTCTCAACTAAATGGAATCTCAGAGCAATTGGTATCTTTTCCTTAAAAAAAATCTGTTTTAGTTTAGCTTACCCCAATAAGGCCCTAAGGAGAAAAATTGAGGTCAAATAAGCTAAGGGATCAAGAAAAAATTGAGGGGAAATTGGAGAAATAGGACTGGGAAGGAAAGCAGCCACAAAATAAAATGTGGTGAAGCTGTCTACCACTCTGAGTTGCTGAGGTATAATGTGGAAGCTAAATATGGGATATATTGTAGAATACTGTCCTCAGAATTTTAAATTCCCCCACACCTAGGGATCAGTAAGTATTCTGGGTTACTTATACACACATTCTCCTCAGTCAGTTTGAGGGCTGCTTCAAATTGGATATTGATTTTAGAGGCATCAATGTAGGTAAGGGAAAATACAGGTAAGGTAAGTGTTATGGTTGGCATATGGCTTCAGTACGTCACTATGGTATTAGGCCTTTTGGAGGTGATTAGGGTTAGATGAGATGATAAGGATAGAGGGCCAACAAATGAATTTGTGTGGCTTTAAAGAAAAGGAGATGGGCTGGGCATGTAGCTCAGTGGTGGAGCACATGCCTAGCATACAGGAGGCACTGAGGTTCAGTCACAAGGACTGAAAGAGAGACAGAGACAGAGAGCGAAGAGAGAGAGAGAGAGAGAGAGATCCCAGAAGATACAGACACTCTGGCACCCCCTGATTCATGCCATGTGGCATTTGAGGCCTCTGGCTCCTAGTCTTAAGTATTTTATTATAATAACAAAAAACAGACTAATGTAGTAAGGTTCTCATATATTTCAATTGTCTATATTTCTTTACATTTACCATGTCAAAATGTGTATTTATTTACTGACCTCATCCCTTTCTATATTTCTTTAATAAATGCTGCCAGTTACAACATGCACTGCTTATGTTTTGTTTTCCAATAATTTTCACTAGAACTAGGGGCTTAATAGACATGTAGTCATAGCCTGTCACCCAAATTATGATAGGTTAAGCTTATACAGATATTATTCCACAGTGTAAAATAAAGAAGATGGAGAAGTTAGTAGTAAGATGAGCAAAAACTCAGAAAGGAAGTATCTAAAAGAGAACATATAAATAGTCAATAAATAACAATAATCTAAAATTTATTAGAATTCAGGGAAATGCAAATAAAACTCAAAATGGTATATTTGCCATAATAACCTATTGAAAAGGAGATGGGGAAAGAGGAATTGTCTTGTGATAACTTAGAGAAAATAAACTATTAAAAACACTTTGGAAAATAACATTCTGAATTACAGTTATATATATATATCTGTATGGATATATCTGTCCACAGAAGCTTATCTATATACATCATAATAATCCATTAGTCAAATAGAGAAAATCTATGTTTTCCTGTCAGTAAGTGCAGAAAAAATTATTGATAATCAATATTCACTCATGGCAAAATAAAATTTATTTGGAAGCTGGGATCAAAAAATATCATTCCTAAACCTATGTCATAAGCTTTTTCTTTAAAATCATACTGGTTTAGTTAAGGAAATGAAGTTATTGGATAAAAGATGAATTTAGATTAAATGTCTGCATTTTTTAGATTAGTAGAAAAATGTTCCTTGAATTAAATATAATAATGTATGTAAACTCATGGAGAAAGTAAACTTTTAATAAAGAAAACATCAAAAGGATGAAAATAAGTGGAATGATAAATCATCAAGTAGAACTATATGAAATGGATGTTTTGGTAGGTCAATATCAGTGATTTCATATGGTTCAGTTTAATATATCTATGAAGAAAACATAATATGAATTTGATATTTCTCTCAGTATTAACTTATGTATTCATTTGTAATCTGATTAAAATCTAACATAAGGTAACTTTAAAGTCTATAAATTTTTCAGAAAAGAATTTTCTTAATAAGAAGATAGAAAAGCCTATATATCAGGAGTTATTATAGTTATAACAATAAACAAAAAGTAGTAGGTAGACAGGAAAATAGACAATAAGACAGTATCAAAAGTCTTCAGACTCCCCAGTTTTGCTAATCTTGATATGAATCCAATCTAACTGAAACCAATTGTGGAGAAAAGGGCTTATTTAATCAAGGGTCATTGGACAAATGGGTATGTATTTGGAAAAAAACTCAGATTCTTTCTTCATACTGTATATGAAAATCAAATCCAGAAAACAAAAGTATGAAAGTATAAAAAACAGAGCTTTAAAGTTTTTAGAATAAATACAGGAAAATATTTTTGTAACATTCAAGTAGGAAACAATTTATTTAAAAAGATGTAAAAAGCACAACTCACAAAGAAAAATTATATATGTTTAAAGTCTTTTATTCATCAAAGCTACAACTTTAAAAGTATAATTAAAAGTCATAAACTTTTATCATATAATATGGCAAGGTATTTGTATACAGAATAAATCAAGTACTCTTAAAAATGAGGGAAAAAATTTAGCAAAACTAAAAATCAAGGCCATATATTTTAGATGACATAGGCATACATGACATTAAAATATGAAAATATTCTGTTTTATTTCAATATGGGAAATACAAATTGAGAAACACTAAATTATCATTTACATTAATCAGATTGACAAAGCTTTAAACATTTTTCTCATTTCAAGGGTAGTGGTAGATATGGTGCATGGGAACAGTTACACAGAGTGGGTGAGAATGTAACTTAGGAAATCACTTTGTATGTAAACTTAGAGTCATCCACCAAAGTTAAAAATGTGAGCCTTATGGTACATTGGCTTTATTCCTAGGCCCTAGAAAAATTTTGCCTAGATGCCCAAAGAATCATATACCAGATTATTCCTATTAATATTACTTATTATGTCAAAAAACTAGGAAAAAAAATCCTTATGTCCATCATTAATAGTACTTTTCACATAAAGTTAAAAATCATGAAAGATGAAATAATGGATATTTTAGGGGTACACACATGTGAAGCATTTGTTCAAAAATGCAAGTGTATGATAACTACAAAAATTGGGGTCATAATTATCATAAAGAGGACGAGCAAGGGTTGGAAGGAGCACACAGAGAGTTGCCTTGATAATTCAGTTACTTGGATATTACTAGTATGCCTTATTAAGATATTTAAATATTTCCTGTGCATGAATGAAATGTTTCACAATAAATTCTGAATGACTTGCTGCCTAGAAGGCCAAAGTGGATTAGAAGACAACAGAGTGTCAAATCACTTTAAATCAATTCAACTTTCTTGGGTCCAATAAATCCAGCCCTCTTTAAGCATGATATAAAATCCAGGTCAGCTCTGTCCCTGACATGGTACACAGAAACACTTGTATCGTTTGTTGCACAACTGTTAGACTTACAAATTTTCTTTTGTTGGTACTGGGGATTGAACACAGGGGCATTCTACCTCTGAGCTACACCCCAGCCCTATTTTATATTTTGTTTTGAAACAGGGTCTCATTAAGTTGCCAAGGCTGGCTGAGAACCTGTGATCCTCCTGTCTCAGCCTCCCAAGTACAGGGATTACAAGTGTGTGCCACCAGGCCCGGCTTGACTTACAGAATTCTTAAACCATAAGCTTAAAGTAACCTGTCTTTCTTTGCATCTTTAATATTAATTCACTGGGTGATATCTGATATTTGCCTCAATAAATCCAAATGTGGCAATAAATGAAACAAGCTGTTCATGAGTTGATGACTATTATAAGGGGCAATATGTGCACAGGAGTTCATTATACTATGATGTCTACTTTCATGTGTGCTTAAATTTTTCCACATTAAAGAACTGTGAATCAATTTTTGGACATTTTTTGTTTATATGCATATAAATTTTGTCAGGCCACTGACTTTTATGACTACTCATAAATAGTAAAAATCAGATGATTTAAGTCAGAAAATACTGTCTCAATTCAGAAAGTATAATTGTAAGATCCATTAAAACTCTTATATCATTAAATCTTCCCCTCCCCAGTGAAGACATGTATATTATTCAGCTTTTCATCAGTGTGACCAAAATATCTGACAAGAGCAACATAGAATAGGAAAAGTTTATTTGGGTCTCATAGTATCACAGATCTCAGTTTGTGGATGCCTGACTCTACTGGCCTGGGCCTGAGGTGAGGTAGAACATCATGGTGGAATGGTGTAAGAAAGCAAAGCTGCTCAGTTCATGGCAGCCAGGAAGCAGAAAGAAAAAGAGCAAGGGACAGATAGAGTCCCCAAGGCTATGTCCCCAGTGACCTACCTCTTCTCATAAGCTGGTAGAGTCACACCAGACCTACCTACAGTTTCATCCAGTAATCCATTCAAATTAGTCCACTAAAAGGACCTTATCCATGGATGAGATCAGAGACCCCATAATGCAATCATTTACCTCTAAATCCTGCTGTATTTGGTACCATGTTTTTATCACATGAGTTTTCCAGGTAGCATTCCAGACCCAAACCATAACTGCATTCCATTGGTAGGAAGTCATCAAAGAGGGCAGGGTTACATGGTGGTTTATTTTCTTTTTCCTACTTATTTAAGCATTTGCAAAAGAAAGTCTGATCTTCCTCATATTGAACTGTAGATAGTGAAGAAAGAGTGGCTTCCTATTTCTGGATGTGATCCTTCCTCCTGTATGTAGTCTTGCCAATCACAATGAGTCTTTCTTTTCTTTCTTTTTTTTTTTTTTTTTTTGCAGTACCGGGGATTGAACCCAGGGGCGTTCTACCTCCAAGCTACACCCCCGGCCCTAATTTTTTTTTTATACTTTATTTTGAAACCAGGTCTCACAAACTTGCTGAGGGCCTCACTAAGTAGAGAGAGAGAGAGAGAGAGAGAGAGACACGGAGAGAGAGAGAGAGCTAAGGCTGGCCGTGAACCTGGATCCTCCAGTCTCTGCCTCCCAAAGTACTGGGATTACAAGTGTGCGCCACCACGTCCAGCAACAATGAGTCTTTCTTAACAGCCCATGCTATGCTGTATGGACTTTCAGCCTGCAAAGCTGTGAGCTAAATAAATCTTTATAAAGTCAGCTTGATTCATGTATCTTCTTAGAGCAATGAAAAACGGTCTAATACAGATGGTTCACTTTACACAGACCCTTTCACATTAAAATACTACCAAGCCAACACTCAGCCTTTTGAAGTCCACCACTTACCCTGGAAAACAATCATGTATCCTTTGTTCCAATAAGCTCTGGAAGTACATAAACCTCTTGTTCAGCTCATCTACCAGCTGCTAGCTAACTCATGTATAACCCTCATACTTTTCAGGTGAAAGCCAGACAATAACCCATTAGTCATCATTATTGGTCACATATTTAACCTTCTGAACAGTTAGTTTGATGGATTCTAACCAGGCTTGTACAATTCCATATTTACTCTACAGGTCTCAGAATATTCTGCCATATAAAAATATTCATAATTTTTTCACTCAATCTCAACCACATGAATTATGACTTTAGGGTTGCAAAACCCAATTTTAATTATTTTGAAAAGATCCAACGTGGGGTAGCACCACACAGCTATTAGTTCTCTTTCAGTTTACTGTTATGTTAAAAATTATCCTAGCATCTGTAAAGACATGTTGAAGCAATCTGAGTGCTGAGTTGGATGGTCTTTTAGAGATGATGATGAATGGAAATATAAATAAATTAATAAAACTTGTTAAATTGATTCAGAAAAATGAAGTTTTCTGAAAACCTGAGCTAAATAGATAAGATTTATATTGGTTTATTGAATTCCTACATGTATTAGCAAACACATATTGATTACTATTTAGGCAACAAATGAGGCCTATAGCCCTGCAGCTCCCAGAACCATCTCCTGAAGAATCCTGTTGAGCCAGTGACTGCAGAAAACTATCACCAAAAGCAATTGCACTCTTTATGCCATGCTTGAATACCTCAAGACTCAACTACCCAGGCCAACAAGCAAGATTGCCCAATGAAATCCTGCAGCTGCAGCTGAACTCAGACCAAAAAATGGCAGGAAATTCCTGCAGGGACACCAGTGGCTACATCCCACCTTGTCAAGACCACTGTGAATCTACAAACTAGGCAAATTACCCAGCAAAATCCAGTAACTAAAGGTGAACTCATCACTGCCTGCAGGGAACCAAGTGGTACTCTTCAAGACTAAGAGTTTAAAAAGTGTCCCAGTGGGAACTTGCATGGCTACAGGGACTTGCATGGCAAAAACAGACCTTTGGGGTCTATGAGTTTGCAAATTAGCCCCAAGGAGGAGAGGGGTGTTGGAGCTACAGTTGGACATAGCAGAAACTTGAATTAGTAGACAGGACCGAGGGATATTTGGGCAGGAGGAACCTAGGGTCAGCAGCTCACTGCACTACTGCAGGTTATCCAGCAATCACCACAGAACCAGGGTTAAAATAACACAGGCTGGGTTAAAATAACACAGCCAACTGTACTACAGGCTGGGTGCTACAAGCACCAAGGCCAGAGGCCAACAAGGTCTCATGTGATCTCAGCTGTCCAGAACAACAGCAGTGTCCCTGGGGCTAAATAACTGAGCCATCCAGGCTCAAAACAGTGCAATCATTCCCTGCCAGAACTTGGGCACTGAAAGCAGGGAGGCCAGGGGCCAGTAGGTGTTCACAAGATCACAGCTACAGGGTGGGAACTCAACACTCTTACCACCAACAGAGTTTGTGCCTGGCATGCATGCATAACAGTGAATGACATCATTCCACGTGATCATAACCAGCAGATTAGTGGTGGTGTCCCTGGGTCATCAAAGCTCAGCCAGTTGGGCCAGAAGCTCGGAATATAGTAATTTCTGTCCCTGCTGAGCTGAGGGCCAGTGGCCACAGAGACTAGAGGTCAGCACTCTGCAGTTTCACCAGTTCACAATCAACAGAGTAGCAGTGGTGTCTGTGGGAAAATAAATCACAACCAGCAGGCTGCAGGCTCTGAATAAAATATCATAGTGTCTGACCATATGGAATTTGGGCCTGGAAAGCATATGGAATTTGGGCCTGCATCCAATTAGAGACTCCTGTTTGCCTGAACAGATTAAGAACTATATCTTGTTAAAGATGCTCTGAGAGATAAACTCAAATGTTTGATTATACAAGACATTCGAAAAGGCAAATATAAAACCCCAGCATAAGCCTTATTATAAAGGGATAACAAATAGACACAGGACTCTCACACAAAGAGGAAGAGGATGCTAGCATGCCAAGAGAACAGAAACACAAACTTGAGAACATGAAAATGAAGACCAGCAAGGAAACAATAAACTTCCACAACTCAACAAGGGAGACCAACACTGAACTGCAGGAAATGCCAGAAGGAGAGTTTAGAATTTTGATTTTCTATATGATTAAAGGCATCAGAAGTAAAATGAGAGAAAGGTTAGAGGAAATGAAAGGAAATATGAATAGAGAAATTGAAGCCCTAGATAAGAACCAAAAAGAGGCTTTGAGCAAAATTAAGGAGTCAAGAAATGAATTAAAGACCTCAAGAAATGACCTCTGGCAGGCTAGACCACATGGAGAATAGAGTCTCATTCTTGGAAGACCGCTTATTCAAAACTGACCACACTGTCAACAATATAGAGAAGATAATACTACAACACAACCAGAATATCCAAGGAATATAGGATAATGAGGAACTACCTAACTTATGGATAATAGGTATTGAAGAAGGTCTAGAAGCACAAACCAAGGATATTAGAAACCTTTTCAGAGAAATAATATCAGAGAATTACCAAACACAGAAAAAGACTTGGAGATCCATAAACAGGTGACATTCAGGACACCAAGAAGATAAGATCAAAGAAGAACTACTCCACGCCATATAATAATCAAAATGAGTAACATAGAGGTCACAGTAAGAATCTTAAAAGCATCAAGAACAGGTGACATTCAGGGGCAAAACAATAAGAATCACTCCAGACTTCTTAACCTAAGTTATGAAAACCAGGACGGGCTGGTATGTACTTCAAACCCTGAAAGAAAACAACTTCCAACCAAGACTGCAAAGATATCCAGCAAAGATATCATTCAAATTTGATGGAGAAATAAAAACCTTACAAGAAAAGTAGAAATTAAAAGAATTCATAACTACCAAGCCACTATTGGAGAAAATACCTAAAGAAAAATGAATGTAAAAGAAGGAAAAAGAAGTATGAACCAGAACCAGAGAAGGGGAAAATTCCACCAGATGGGCAACTAAGTGAAGGAAAAATAACACTATATGAAACAGAAAATAAAACTCAAGTGACAGGAAACAAAAGTCATCTTTCAATAATAGAACTGAATGTCAAAAGTCTAAACTCCCCAATTAAAAGACATAGACTGGCAATATGGATTAAAGAACATAATCCAAATATATGCTGCTTGCAAGAAACTCACCTTACAGGCAAAGATATCCATAGGCTAAAGGTAAAAGGATGGAAAAAGATATGTCATGCACCTGGAGATTGAAAACAAGCAGGGGTAGCAATGCTCATATCCAACAGAGCAGAAATTACAGAAATACATGAAGACTGAATTATACACTTTTCAATGAGTACTGGAACAGAGAAGAACAAAAAGGAGAAATAAAAAATTTCCTAGAATTAAAGTAAAATAGAGATACAGCATAACAAAATTGATGGGAAACTTTGAAGGTGGTTTTAAGAGGAAAACTTAGAGCATTTAGTGCCCACATTAAAAAAATCAGAAAGTCACCAAATAAGCAATCTAATCACATACCTCAAAGATCTAGAAAAACAGGAACAATCTAATCCCAAAGCCAGTAGAAGGCAGGAGATAATTAAAATCAGAGCAGAAATCAATGAAATAGAGAACAAAATAACACAAAAGATCAAAAAAAAAAACCTGGTTCTTTGAAAAGATTAATATGATAGATAAAACCTTAACCATCCTAACCAAAAGAACAAATCAAAACAGACTATTAAAATCAGAAATGAAAAAGTATACATCACCACAGACAGTGGGGAAATTCAGAGGATCATCAGAAACTATTATGAAAATTATATTAGAATAAACTGGAACACAGAAGAAACTGACAGATTTCTAGGAACATACAACCTACCTAAATTGAGATAAGAAGATATAGAAAACCTTAACAGACCAATAATAAGCAAAGAGAAACAGCAATAAAAAGTCTTCCATCAAAGGAAAGCCCAGATCCAGACAAATTCCCAAGTGAATCCTACAAAACCTTTACAGAAGAACTGAATTCAATACCTCACAAGTTATTCCATGAAATTAATAGTGATGGAATTCTTCCAAAATCCTTCTATGAGGCCAGTATCACCTTAATACCAAAATCAAATAAAGATACCTCAAGAAAAGAAAATTACAGACCAATATCATTGATGAACATAGATGCAAAAATTCTAAACAAAATACTAGCCATGCACATTCAAAACCACATCAAGAAAATTGTACACCATGCTCAAGTTGATTTCATTCCAGGAATGCAAATTAATACATGTTATCTGTGGGAAACTGTTCTAAGTCTAAAAAATATTAGCTTAAGGATTTATAGCTTCTTGCTTGATTTGACAGAAGACTGCCTCTCTTGAGCCCCTTCACTATCTAAGCTCTTTCCTCCTGTTTTACTACACCTGTTGCTTGCTTTGCTTAAAGGTGGAAGACCACCTAAGGAGGTTGCTGGAGACAGCAGCCTCTGCCGCCCTTGCAAAAACTGCCAGATAACAACTTATCTTCTAAGCCTTCCTAACCCAATGCTCTACTCCTTAGTCAGAGACAGTTAATGATTTGATGAGCCAGCCTGAATTCTGTAAACCTGTAATAAAAGGAAGACCTGAGCTTTGTTTGGGGAGTTTGGCTCTCTTGCCTTTCTCCCCCCTCACCTCTTCAAGACCAGGAATAAAGTCTCAAGAGCATTTATTTCATCGCATTGTCCGATGCACTGCTGGTACAGAGCCCGGCAAGTGGTGCCCCATGTGAGGAGGAATGCACCAGAAATTCAGAGTCACGAGCTACTCGTTCAGAGAGAGAGAGAAACCGATCGGTTCCATGTACTTCATTCTGGTAGGGAACAGCAGCACCCGCTTGGGAGAGTCGCCAACGAGTGGAACTTTCAGTGAGAGGTTTCCTATCCTGGGCGGTGGTCTGGACAGGGAGCAGCAGGTCTTTACAGAAACCCAGTATTGCCCATGGTTCCCAGATAGAGGAACCTTAGCTCTAGGAGTATGGAGGCTAGTCACAGCTGCTCCATACCCTCTCCATACTCCTTCTTTGCCTTTCCATTCTTCTTCCAGGGGGCTGAACCCCCCAATCCCACTAGAGTGTGAGCTGCCTTTTCATTTTCCTTCTCAGGGGCCTGAGCCCCTAGCGCCATTAGAAGGTAGATTGCCTCTCCCTCTTCCAGCTCCTCCTCCTCCCCCATAGAAGGGATCCTGTTTGCTCTTGGAGGATAAGTTTCCTTTGCCACTTCCATTATCTTTACCATCTACCCCTCTCCCCTGTGGAGACTTCAAAAAGTTCAGAGCCTGTAGTGGCTGGCTGCCCTGCCTGCTTACAGAGCTGCTATTGGGAAAAAAAAAAGGAAAAATACATATATAGGTGTTCTCTGTCATCAGGCCTCGAAAGCAAAATCTGAGACATAAGTGTTTGCCCTTTCAGGTATTTTAAGAGTTAAAAAAGAAGCAAAACCAAAAATGACTTACTAAAGAAATCCTTAAAGCTATATCATCCAGCTACAAATTAACTCCTTTAAATTGGAAAATCCTTGCCTGTTCCTTGCTCACCCCCAAATTTAAAATATAATGAAGCCAGGCATGGTGGTGCAGGCTTGTAATCCTAGTACTTGGGAGGCAGAGAACAGAGGATCTAGGTTCATGGCCAGCCTCAGCTACTTAGTGAGGCCCTCCGCAACTTTGTGAGACCCGGTTTCAAAATAAAGTATAAAAAATAGGGCCAGTGGTGTAGCTCAGAGGTAGAAAGCCCCTGGGTTCAACCCCGGTACTGCAAAAAAAAAAAAAAAATATATATATATATATATATATAATGAAATATGAATATAATGAAAGATGACTATTTCAGACAAAAAAATTAAATCATACTATCCCTAAAAATTTGTCCCTTTGGTACATATTAAATAAATGGAAAGCAAAGGACTTAAAAAAAGGAAAACACCTAGTTTTTGTTACCTGGCTTGGCCCTAATAAAAATTTAAAAATGAAGGTTTATTCTATAAATAATTTAAAAATTATTAAAAATCTAAATTTGGGGTTTTCCTCCCTAAAAAATAAACAGTGATAATGTCTGAGGTAGCCTTTGCCTTATGGTGACAAGTGGCCACCTAAAACTATTTGTTTTAGTGTCATTCATGGTTGGTGGACTCTGCCCCAGACATCCCCTGCTATATAAGTTTTCATATTTGTGTCCTCTATATTATAGTCTATTACTCACTGGCACAAAATAGATATCTATAACAGGTTGTGTTTTAATATCTGGAACTTTAAATCTAAAACTATGTTTAGTACCCTGTCTGTAAAAATAAAATGCCTGGCAAATTAAAGTTGTTAAATATATGTTTTCTGCCTATGTTTATATATGTTTTTATGTGTAAGTGTGTTGTCTGTCTATGGTACCAAAATTGGCTTACAAATAAATGAGTATTCATAAATTAAAAAATAATAATAACAAAACCAAAAGAAATGGATCCAAATTCAAATATCCTTTAGTTCATGTGACTTAAATTCTTAAAAATCATTTTAATTTAAATTTGTTGATAAAAATAAAAGTAAAAGATGTTATTAAAATTATTAACATGATTCTTTTCCAGGATGCTTGCCAATCAGGATTGTATCTGTCTATTTTGTTAGATGTTTAGGTTTTTTTCCTTTACAGGAAAGAAGGCTTAAAATGCTAACTATGCTTGTTCAACATCTTGGTTTTCATAGATAATCTACAACTATTAAAATTGGTAAATTAGGTAAATATAAATGGTATAAGCTTTCATAGATGTCTATCCTTAAAAATCTAAATTGTGTAAGTTAAAATGATAAACATCAATTGCTAATTATAAAGATTTCTTGGCTTTTTAACACCAGCAAAAGACAATATATTTGAGTGTATCAAATATATTTTGAATTGCCTTCTTTTGGATATTAAACATAAATTGCTGAGTTAAAATTTTAATTAGAATGTGATTCTATATATAAAAGGCTAAAAAAAATTTAGGTTATGTTTTGAATAACAACTATTAAAAACATAAAGTATTTTATTTTACTAAAAAGTAATTTATCCAAATTAAAAGATTTTTAATAAAGATTGTTTTTAATATAAGGAAACCCAATAGAAGGAGATATTTATTGATATGAAGAGGGATTTTAGTAAGAGGGTTAAAGGAAAGAGAAAAATGCTTTCAGATGGGTAAAGATTCTTCATGGCGGGATTTTGTTCTAAGTGATTGAGTTATTCCATAAAGAAAGAGAAAGATGAGAACAAAATTCAAAAGGTTAAGCAGGTTGCAGAGGGTTTGAAAAAGTAAGAGATAAATTGTAAAGGATAAGACTTAAAAATTTTGAGTGTGTAATAAAATTGGTTAAAACTAAAAAAAATTATTTAAAGGGTTTTCTAAGAGTTACATTTAATGCTTTAATTCTATGTTTAAAACAATTAGGTTTTCTTAAGATACTGATAATCTATTCTTTGTAAAATTTTATAAAAACTGGCCTAAAAAACAAACAGTTTTTTTATTTCATTAACACAACTTCCTATGTTCTTTATATTTAAAACATTATGGTTTTCTGCTCTTAACATTTACTAAACCTAGCTTAAAAAAGTTTGTGTTTTATCAAGATAATCTCTTGTGTTTATTGTCATTTAAGACCTGGTTTACTGACCAGTAGAATTCTCTAACTTCAAAAAATCATACCTTTACTCACAAGGCAAAATTGGCTACAGCCATTCTTTGCTGCCAATACTTTCTTAATCTATCATTAAACATAGTGGCTGACTCAAAATATGTGACATACACTTTACAAATAATTAAAACAGCCCAAATTAAACAAGTTCCTGACTCCCAACTTTTAAGACTGTCACCTTACAAACTTCACTTCAAAACAGGATACACCCTATCATAATTAAATAACAAAAAAGAGGGAGTCAGGGGTTGTCTCCTAAAGACGTAAATGGAATTCTATATGCTCTTTAATTTTTGGTTTGTGATACCTATAAACATTTTCAAAAACATTCATTGCAAGGAGTATTTTACAAAGATCCACATGGTAAAACAGATAAAATTGTCCTGCTTCCTTGCTAACTTGGGAAAGAGGATGTGCTTGTGTTTCCAAAGAAACTGGACCACTGTGGCTGCCTGCCAAATGAGTCAAGCCCTACCATGAGCTGGAGCAATCGAACAACCAACCCGATACCTCAGATGCAGTACCTATAGATTAGAAGCAATGCTGACCCCAGACACCAGGAGTGCCTCCATTCAACCTATGTGCCACCACACTGACAAATCCAGAGGTAACCTGGGGAGACATAAAACAGGCCACTTGGTCTGTTCAGGAGACTCTTGCCAAGACAGGAGCTCATTGCACACTGGAAAATCTGTTCATAGCCTCTCTGTCTGTTATCTCATCTAATTCCAAACAACAAAGCAACGTAGCTTTTCTACCCCTAGCAATAATACCATTTCATGGAGTAAAGGGGGATTTTCAGAGTCTGTTCTACGAATTAATGAAACTGGACAAATAAGCCCCTGGCACTATAAGGTTTGGAGGCTTGGACTTCCATGGTTTCCTAGAAATGTCTCACATGGAAATTATTCTCATTCTGCTAATTATGCCATGACCCTTACGCATAATATTAGTGACTCTATTATGGTATGTGTTCCTCACCCTTATGTATTAGTCTTAAGCTCTAACTACACCTTAAATAATACTGATACTTGGACTTTAAGTATTACTCAAGGATATTTGTCCTCTTGCTTTACTCACTCCAGTGCCACACAGCTTCACATCACTACATTATGGATATTAAAAGGCAATCTCAAGGATGGCTTCCTATAAATCTCACATGCCCTTGGCAAAGAAACTCAGGATTACAAATTCTCAAGGCAAAATTAGGCAAATTATGACCTAAGAGACTCCTTGCCACTTTAATTGCCTTTCTGGTGTCTGCCATAATTATTGCAGTCACATCAAATGTTGCTGGAGTTTCTTTTGCTGAATCCGTCCATAGTGCTCATGTAGTTAACCAAGTTATGACCAATGTCACCCAAGATATGATTCATGAGACACATAGATTCTATGATAGCGACAAGGCTGGAGCCTTAGAGGCGTCAGTGATATGGATGGGAGAACAGCAACTGGCTCTCATGGAAATGTAGAGCCTGCTTTGTGATGCTGGTCACGGTCATATCTGTTAGCTCTTTACTATATAATAACACCCAACATGATTGCTGTAGAGTAAAACAACATCTCTTAGGAGCTTTTCAAGGTAATCTTCAACAAAATATAACCAGCTTGGCACAAGAGTTAAAGAATCAAATAATTATGATTCAACAACAAACTCAAACTAATTACAGGACATACAGGAGTCCCTCCAGTGGATAAATCCTCAAACATGGTTTTCTGGACTCAATCTACACATTTGGGTACTGATAGTATTTGCTATACTAATACTGTTCATTCTTCTTGTAGTAATCAAGAGGCTCCAAGGTGTGATTCAACATCACCACAAATGAGAGAAAAGTCCGTGGCCTTTATGGATCTATATCATCTACAAAACAAAAAAGGGGAAAATGTGGGAAACTGTTCTAAGTCTAAAAAATATTGGCTTAAGGACTTGTAGCTTCTTACTTGCTTTGGCAGAAGACTGCCTCTCTTGAGCCCCTTCACTATCTAAGCTGTTTCCTCCTGTTTTACTACACCTGTTGCTTGCTTTGCTTAAAGGTGGAAAACCACCTAAGGAGGTTGCTGGAGACAGCAGCCTCTGCTGCTCTTGCAAAAACTGCCAGATAACAACTTATCTTCTAAGCATTCCTAACCCAGTGCTCTACTCCTTAGCCAGACACAATTAATGATTTGATGAGCCAGCCTGAATTCTGTAAACCTGTAATAAAAGGAAGAGCTGAGCTTTGTTCAGGGCATTTGGCTCTCTTGCCTTTCTCCCCTCTCACCTCTTCAAGACCAGGAATAAAGTCTCAAGAGCATTTATTTCATCGCATCATCCTGTGCACTGCTAGTACAGAGCTTCGCAGTTATCCACCACATAAAGAGAACTAGGGACAAAAATCACATGATCATCTCAATAGATGCTGAAAAAGCATTTGACAAAATCCAACACCCATTCATGTTACAAACACTCCAGAAAATTAGAAGAGAAGGACCTTAATAAGGCAATATACAATGAACCCAAAGCCAAAGCCAACAACATATTGAATGGGGAAAAACTTCAGGAATTCCCTTTAAAATCAGGAACAAGACTAAGAGGCCCACTATCAGCACTACTTTTCCATATAGTCCTCAAGATTCTTGCCAGAGCAATAAGACAAGAGAAGAATATCAAAGAAATCCAAATAAGAAGAGAACTGATATTGTTTCTATTTGAAGATCACATGCCTATATTTAGAAGACCCAAAAAAACTCAAGCAAAAGACTTCTAGAGCTGATTAACAAATTCAGCAATGTAGGATACAAAATCAATCTAAAAAAAATCAGTAGCTTTTCTATATGCCAACAATGATTCTACTTAGAAAGAAATCCAGAAAACAATTCTATTCACTATAACCTCAAAACAATGAAATACCAAGGAATAAATCTAACCAAGGAGGTAAAAGACCTCTACATTGAAAATTATAAAACACTAAAGAAAGAAATTGAAATTATTAGAAGATGGAAAGATCTCCCTTGCTCTTGGATAGGCAGAATAAATATTATCAAAATGACCATTCTACCAAAAGTGATCTACAAAGTCAATGCAATCCCTATTAAAATCCCAAAATCAAAACATCATTCTTCACAGACCTAGAAAAATCGGTCATAAATTTCATATGGAGAAGGAAAATACCCAGAATGGCCAAAGAAATTCTCAGCAATTAGAACCATTCAGGAGGCATCACAATTCCTGACTTCAAATTATACTACAGAGCTATAGTAATAAAAACAGCATGGTAGTGGCACAAAAACAGATACATAGACCAGTGGAACAGAATAGAAGGTACAGAAATAAATCTACACACTTAAAGCCAATTGATTTTCAACAAAGGTGCCAAAAACATATGTTGGAGAAAAGACAGCCTTTTATAATGAATGGTGTTGGGAAAACTGGTTATCCATTTGTAGAAAAATGAAATTAAATCCCTACCTCTCACCCTGCATAAAAGTCAACTCAAGGTGGATAAAAGACATGGAAATTAGACCAGAGACTTTGAAGTTACTAGAAGATCTAACATTCCAACATATAGGAACAGGTAGAAACTTCCTCAATAAGACTCCCAAAGCTCAGGAAATTAAAATAAAAATTAATTAATGGGATAACATTAAATTAAAAAGCTTCTGCTCATCAAGGGAAACCATCAATAAGCTAAAGACAGAGCCTACAGAATGGGAGAAGATCTTTGCCAGCTATCCCTCTGATAGAGAACTAATATCCAGAAAATACAAAGTCTCAATATTAAAAAAATAACCCAATCAAGAAATGGGCATGGGCAATTGAACTAAATAGAGACTTCACAAAAGAAGAGATACAAATGGGCAATAAATACATGAAAAAAAGTTCAGCATCATTTGCAATCAGGGAGATGCAAATCAAAACTCCACTGAGATTCCATCTAACCCCAACCAAAATGGCAATCATCAAGAAATCAAACAAAAATAAATGCTGGTGAGGATGTGGGGAATTATGAACTCTTCTACACTGTTGGTGGGATTGCAAATTATTGCAGCTGCTATGGAGATCAGTGTGGGAATTCCTCAGAAAATTGGGAATGCTTCCACCATATTATTCATCAATACCACTTCTGGGTATCTTTCCAAAGGGACTGAAATTGGAAAATCATGGTAATATATACATATCCACTTTTATAGCAGCACAATTCACAATAGACAAATTATGGAACCAACCTAGGTGTCCATCAACAGATGGATGGATTACAAAATTATGGGACATATACACAGTGGAATTCTACTCAGTAATTAAGAACAAAATAATGTCATTTGCAGGAAAATGGATGGACCTAGAGAACATTATGCTAAGTGAGATTAACCAATCACAGAAAGTGAAGGGTCATATGTTTTCTCTTATATGTGGAAGCTAGGGAGTAATTAGGATACCAGAGGAACTTTAGATAATAGAGGAGAAACTCCAGTGGAGCCAGGGAGATGGTCTAGATGAAGGGGGTGGGAGATGGAGGATCAGTGAAGGAATCACTTCCATTGACATTATGTACATATGTGAGAATACCAATGTCAATCTCAATACCCTATATGGGGAATAGGAGGACTGGGGAGGGTGCCAGGGGAAAGCCCACCAAGTGCTGTGTCACTATCAGTATGAACTACATTATGGTGTGAGACTATAATGCACCAATAAAAGTATAAAAGTAGCAGTATTGTTTATCATGAGGTTAATAAGACATTTAAAAATTGCTTTGT
The DNA here is from genome assembly GCA_004027185.1 of Glis glis. Classification (NCBI taxonomy): domain Eukaryota; kingdom Metazoa; phylum Chordata; class Mammalia; order Rodentia; family Gliridae; genus Glis; species Glis glis. The sequence goes on from PVJS01005543.1 coordinate 59,945, forward strand.
TTTTTCTAATTTTTAGATTAGGCTTAATATATACCTGGAAAGATAGTGATACTAGATATCTCACTGAATAGTATTATGAACAAATGTTTCTTACTAATTTTATCAGTATTGAAGGAAATCATCCATAGGATACTTTAATATCTTCTCCTACTCAATATTTTTTTTTGCGGTACCAGGGATTGAACCAGGGGCATACCCCCAGCCCTATTTTTTATCCTTTACTTTGATACATTTTTTTTGTGGTACCGGGGATTGAACCCAGGGGCATTCTACCTCTGTGCTACACCCCCAGCCCTATTTTTTATACTTTATTTTGAAACCGGGTCTCACAAAGTTGCGGAGGGCCTCACTAAGTAGAAAGAGAGAGACAGGGAGAGAGAGAGAGAGACAGAGAGAGAGAGAGAGTTGAGGCTGGCCGCGAACCCGGATCCTCCGGTCTCCACGCCTGGCTTTACTTTGAAACCGGGTCTCGCAAAGTTGCGGAGGGCCTCACTACCCGTAGCTGAGGCTAGCCACGAACCCGAATCCTCTGATCTCCGTCTCCCAAGTACTGGGATTACAAGCTTGCGCCACCATGCCCAGCCTCTCCTACTCAATATTTTAATGGATGATTTAGGTAAAAATATATTAAATATTCAGGCAATACATTAATTACTTTTATTTTTATGTGACATGTGACTTGATTTATAGATAAATTAAATACTACACTTTTCATCTTTTGTTGTTTTTGTACTTGACCTTTGACATTTTAAATTTTAAATAATAAGTTACCTTAGGCATCAATTAAGCCAATTCGAACAGTCTATACTAATAAGCCAGCTGTAGTTCTCAGACATTCTAAAAAAAGTTCTAGCTCAATTAAAAAGTTCTGAATATCTGGGAATATACCAATCAAGGTTAATAAAAATTAGACCTTGACAATGAGCTATTTAATAAAACATGATCCTTTTGTAATTTGTTGCACTCTATATATTGGAATGCCATGTGATGGAGATTTTGTCAAGAATAAGCCAATAGAAATAGATGATACATCTACCTGCCAATCAGTAAGGTGGTTGCTTCAAGGAGGATCTCTAATAGGCTCTAATAGGATCTCTAATAGGCTGAAGACCATATGCCATATGTACTGGCAAAGTTCATTCATTATCTATCCTGCCTCTCTATAGTAGGCTTTAAGGACAAGCCTTTTTATTTTCACAAGCCTATCTAAATCTTTTTATTTTTACCACATTTAGGAGATTAAAAAAGAATAGAGATAGAAAAAGGAAGAGGAAAAAGAAAATAAGAAAATAATTTTAAAATAAATTGCAACATGGGGGAAAAACATGGAAAAAGAAAACTAGAAAAAAAAAGTAAATTTACTGATGACAATCATTACCAGTTTCAAAGGAAAGGGAAATGAAACAGAAGTGTGTCATTGTTCCCTCTTCTACTCATAGGGCTCCCCACTCAGGCAGCTAAGACACTGCTTCTAGATGAACAGCATTCACAAGTCAGATTACCTAGCATCTGATGTTCTTTTAAGGGGTGGTAACTGTGCTTTTTAAGGCAGTAGACTATATTTTCAATTAGGTTCTAATCTAAAATGCAGTGTCCCAAAACACCTTATGCAGCTGACTTTTTGAAAGCGGAAGCTTATTATACAGTGAGATCACAGTCCAATTAGCATTGAAAACTACTATTATTTTAGTCAACAATTTACATATGTCTATCAAAGGAATATGGCTACAACTGTGTTTATGTATTAATAGTGTGTATGTGTGAGTATGCATGTGTGCATGCTCAACATCAACTCAGCAAGGCACTGCATTAATGAAGTAGAAGAAAAAGATTAAATCCTATACATTTCAAAAGTTACTCTGGGAGCCAGGTGTGGTGGCACACACCTATAATCCCAGTACTTGGGAAACTGAGACAGGAGGATTGCAGGTTCTAGATCAGCCTCGGCAGCTTAGCAAGACCCTGTTTCAAAATAAAAAATGAAATGGGGCTGGGATGTAACTCAGAGGCAGAGTGTGCCAGGGTTCAATCCCCAGTACCAAACAAACAAAAAGTACTCTGGGAAAAAGGAAAGAATTAAATAGTTGTACAGAAGCCTACATTCCCCAATGCACAGGAACAATATATAATCAGGGTTAAAGTTGGGGGTAATGGTCAGCAGAAGCCATGGGGCAAAACAAGTTCTAATATACATGTAGACTGAAAAACTGAAATAAGACATTTTGTATTAATTATTCTTAATAATACAGTATGTTATAGAAACTACCAATATCTGGTACAGATAGTAAGGATATTTGCTGGATAGATAAAGGGGGTTATTTTGAATTTCTGCTTTTATGGATTCTGAAGGTTGAAATAATCTGCCCCCTTACTGTGCATAGCAATAAGGGAGATGATGTATCCAAGTAAGATGCTATGAGAAAGATTGTTATGATAACTATTCAAATATAGTTGTCCCTCTGCATCCATAGGGAGTTATTCCAGGATTCTCACAGATAACAAAACCCATGGATGTTCAAGTCCCTTATATAAAGTGGCACAGTATCTGCATATAACCTGTGCACACCCTCTCGGGTCCCGCCCAAGAGTGGTACGATGCTGACGGGGGAGCAAACGTCGACGGCCCGAATAACCACACCTCGGACCAGGAGACATGTCTGGCACGATCTCGTTTATTAGAAAGCCAATCCCCCTTTTAAAGTAGAGGCCATACAGGAAACTCGCAAGCAGTACGGTGTGACCCAATGGCACGCGAGGGTCGTGTCACCACGCCCCCCTGTAACCTATCATAGGTGGAGGCACCTGTTGTCTGTGAGCACGGAAGGAGGTAACTGCCTATCATAGCTCTCCTGAGGCTAGGTGGGGCTATCTGCGGGACCTCCCTCTGAGGGGTCCGCCAGCACCATCTTTGTCATTGATATGCTGAATCACTGCCACGTGAGAGAGGACCGGTACTCGGTACTCTAGAGAAGGCTTCTGCTAGTCCACCAGGCCCTTTCATGGCACTGGGTGGAGACCCCAGCATCTCCCCCATTTTACTTTGTTTAAAACTGGCGGTCGTGCCCGTCCCAGGCTGCCCTGCTCAGGATTCAGAAGTTGCCCGTCATGGGGGAGGCCCAGAGCCAGCTGAGTCCCCTGTCCTAGGTTCATCCGACCCAGCAGGATCCCACCCGTCCCTGGCTATTGACCGGGCTGGGGTTTAATAGTTGGGGCCCTCATATTGATCGGGCAAACTGATATCGGACCTCCATTTGATGGATTTAGATGGCATGGAGTGGCTTTTGTAGGAAGGAGGTTAGGGCATTAAAAATGCATGGCACTTTAAATGAGGTCTTATCTTTAACCCATGAACCTCATCTCCTAAATATTGAACAACTTCATACAAGGCATTTACTTTATGTTCTAACCTATTATCTATATCTTCCTATATCCCTAACACTAAGGTAACATTCTTAGACAATTGATTAACATAGGTAGCCATCTGTACTTCTTGGCTACTGCAGTAGTCGTAGAGGTAGCTATAAAAGCAATTAAGGCTGCAATGCCTGCAATAATCAATCTAACCATTTTTCTTGGTCTCCATTTCTTATAACACTTGTAATCCTTTCTCACTATACCATGGACCTGATACGCTAACAGGAATTATAACAAAATAAGGTTGTTGAAGTATCATCACTTGGGTGTCATTAGGTGTCACAGAAATGCAATTAGTAATGGTACAATTCTCACAATTAACATTAAAAACATGAGGATCAATAGTAATATTAATACTTCCTACTAACAACACATAAGGTAAATT
>PVJS01005544.1:0-63740 GCA_004027185.1 Glis glis
TTTGAAACCGGGTCTCACGAAGTTGCAGAGGGCCTCACTAAGGAGAGAAAGAGAGAGAGAGAGAGAGAGAGAGAGAGAGAGAGAGAGAGAGAGCGCTGAGGCTGGCCGCGAACCAGGATCCTCCGGTCTCCGCCTCCCAAAGTACTGGGATTGCAAGCGTGAGCCACCACGCCCGGCTCAATTTTCCTTTCTTAACTGCACCTCAGGGTCACACTCAGTGGACTATGGGAATCTGAGTCTCTTGGGTAAGAAGGTGGACAGGGCAGGAATGGGGGGGGGACTATTTGAGGTGTATCCCTACTTGACAGACACTACAAGAAGCAAAGGAGAAAGATCATCTTTGAGTGCCTACTACACTTTCTAGGCAAGTTGTCAGTTTCTTCCTCCCCTAGTCCTTTGAGGTGGGCCCATTATCCACACTGTCAGCTGGGGCTGGGCTTTGAACCCAGAGAACACAGCTAGGAACATTCAGGAAGGCAGCCCTGGCCTTCAAAGTTGCCTCCCCCAGGCCCATGGCTACATCATCTCTGTTCGGTAAGCTGAGCTTTGGAATTGGCTAGATTTTTTGGGGGGAGGGTAAAGAGTAGGGGGTACTGAGGATTGAACCCAGGGGCATTCTACCTCTGAACTTCACCCCCAGACTTTTTTATCTTTTGTTTTGAAACAGGGTCTCACTAGTTGCTAAGAGTCTTGCTACTTGCTGAGGCTGTCCTTAAATCTGTGATCCTCCTGTCTCAGCCTCCCAAGTACTGCGATTACCGGTGTGCATCACCATACCTTGGAATTCCAGCTTGGAATTGGCTAGATCTAAACTTGAAAAACATACCCCCTTAAGTGACTTTAGCCAAGTCACTTATTCTTTCTGCTTCCTCTTCAGATTATGGGCATATCAAAATGCCTACCTCCCAAATTTGCACAAAGATTAAATAGAGCAATGCACTGAAAACATACAAAACGGTGCCTGGCACAGACTAAAGTGCTCATTTATGGCAGCTGCTATAGTTACACTGACGCCAGAGTCTGAGGGAATCAGCCTTACACTTGATGGTGTTGGTACTGTCAGGGAGAGAGAACAGGTCCTGGAGCATTGGCCAGCCCACACTCCCATGCAGCCAGGCAGTATGGCCTGGTTATCTACACTTGATCCTTTCTTCCCCACCACCACTGCACTCTAAGGAAACCCCTAGATGGGCTCTATGTCCCTCCCAGGAAAAAATAATAATAGTAATCAAGGGCCAGTCTAGGGTCTTTAGCAATACCCTTGACCCACAAACAGGTCCTGATGGGCCTTTCTGTGCTGGAACGGAAGAGGGAAGACAATCCTGCTTCCCAGGAGTCTATTGTGCACCTAAGGAAAACAAACAAACAAAAACAAAAAACAAAAAAACAACAAGGAAACTCCACCACAGCAGACAAAAAGTAATGAGAACCTAATGTCTCTGGAATTACCAGAGGCTCTCTGAAGAAGGTCGAATTTGAACTGGACCTCGAAAAGTGAATGGGGTGGGGGAGGCAGCCCAGAGCTGGGAGAACAGAGCAATTGGTGAGGCTGGAGGGCTGCATGAGAATGGAATGAGGTGGGAGCTGACAAGGAAAGGCCAGTGAGCCTCAGGGGCAGAGAACACAAAATAAAGATCATAACTACCATATGGAAAACAGGCAGCAGACCTGTCATTTTAAATAGAATAGCTGCAGAGGGCCTCTTTGAGGTAACATATTGAAGAGATAAAGGAGCAAGTCACGTGATTATCTGGGAGCAAGAGCTTCCAAACAGAAAGGAAACAGTGCAAAGGCCCTGAGCCCACAGGATGGCTGTCCTGTTGGTGATGGATTAAAAAGGCCAATGTGTGTAGCGCATGGGAGGAAGGGTGAGGATGGAAGCGAGGTTAGAGTTAAAGGGTCATCTTGGGGCTTCCGTGTTCATTTGGATAAAATGGAGAGCCACTGCAGGACTTCCAGTGAAGGGACGACGTTATCTGACTTAGGTTTTTTAAAGGATAGCTCTGACTGCTGTGTAGAGCATCAACTGAAGTGGGCCAAGGGTGGAAGCTGGGAGACTAGGAAAGAGGCTGTTGCAGAAATCCAGGCTAAAGAGGACGGCGGCGGCTGGACCAGGGTGGTGGCCCTGTGTTGGCTCTCCTCCATTCTCAGTGTAAAAATGGAGCTAAGGCTCCCCCCTCCCCTTGCAGCTCAAAGCCTCTAAAAGCCCCCATCCGGATGGAATCTCAGGGACCTCTGGCCAGCGGGGTCCCAGCCTGGGGAATGTGAGACTGGGCGGGAGCGGGGAGGGGGGTCGCGGGCAGCTCTTTGCACGTCCGGGCCCCTGGTGCCCACAAGATAGGAGATGCGCACTCAGCGATTGGTGTCAGGTGGGATAGCCCCGGAGGAAGAAGGTGCCCACTCGCTCTTACTGCACATAGAAGTGGGGAAACCGGCGCCTCCTCCTAGTACCGGTACCGGTCCTGAGCACCCTGCACAACGTTCGCCCGGGTATGCGGCGGTTCCACGTGCGCAGGTGTCAGCATGGGGGGGGCAGCAGCACCCCTTTCGTGCACCCCCCCCCCGCTCTGGCCCCTTTGTCTCGCTAGCCTCTACCCCCATCTGTCTGCAGGTCTGTCCCTCTCCAGGTTCGGTGCGCACCACCCTGTTGGGGTCCCTCTGGCGGTCGCCTTTGCCGTGCAGCCCGGACCCGGGGTTCCCAGGAAGAGAAAATCATGAATGAAATGGATGCGGGGCTCCCACTCCCCCGCCCACCCTGTCCAGGCAACCTTGGCGTGGGGGCGGCGCCTGCGGGGACTCCGCGCCGAGTTGCTGGGGATGGGGGCGCCGGAGCTGGGCTCGCAAGTTAAGGGTCTGCGATCCGGCCCCCCTCGGGCCCCGGGCGCTGCCGGAGCTCCCCACCCCCTGCCCGCCAGCCCCGCGAGCCCTGCGCAATTCCCGGGGGCGGGGCGGAGCCGGGAATGGGGGTGCCGCACCGACCCGGCGGCTGCGCCCGCGACTCCGCAGCCGAGGCGCATTTGGAGGGGCTGTCGGGCTAGGGAGCGCGCACGGAGCGCGGGACTGAGCGCCGGGCGGACGGACCCACGGACGGACGCCCCCGCACACGCAGACGCACAGAGCTCGGCGCGGCCCCCGTCACACACACACTCGCGCAGACACACACAGGGACACACGCAGACACACGCACACTCGCGCGCGCACATCCTCCCGCCAGCCTGCCTGCCCGCTCGCCGGCGCCCGGAGCCCGCTCTGGCCGGTAAGTGCGGCGCCGCTCGGCGCCTTTGTGTGCGGAGCCGGAAGGCGGAGGGCGCGGGTCCCTCCTGGGGCGGTGGCGAAATTGAGATCCTCGGGACGGAGGAGCCGGCGCCCGCCCCCGCCACGCCCCCCATGGGGCTCCGGGCGCCCCCGGACTGGGGGAGGGGTCCCCACCCCGGGAGGGGGCGGCGGCCACTCCCCACGGAGCTCCGGCGCGGTTCCTGGGAGGGGTCTGACAGCGGTCGGGGTCTGAGCCTCTGCGCCCGGGCGAAGATGGTGCGCGGCTCTTGGCTGCATCACCTCTCAGGTCTGAACCCGGAGGGAGGTGGGGAATCATCGCTAGCCTGCTGGCCTCCAAATCGCAGCTCCCAGCCTTCGCATCGCTTTGCCTTCCCCGACCCTTCAGCTTTAGGCACCCACGGCCCACCCACTCCCCAAATAAACGCCCAGTGCGTCCCCTCCCCCCAGCATATTGCTTTTTCCTGGATGAAGCCCAGGCTCCTGCAAAACCCAGAGACTGCTCAGGTCAGAGCTTGGGTGGGGGGGGCTTCCCTTACCAAGAATCACGTAGCTTAGAGGGGCAGGACCAGAGGAACCTTGGGAACTGTTTAACTCCTTCATTTTACAGATGGGGAAACTGAGGCCCAGTGGGGTGGCTTGACCAAGGTCACTAGAGAATTAGTGGGAAAACCTGCATTAGAATCTGAGGTCCTTGGCTTTTATACTTATCCCCCCCCACACACACACACACACATACAACTATAACTTGCCCCCATTGAAGCCCCAGAACCCCCGCATTAACCTGAGTGCACTATGAGTCTTTGTAATTCCAGCTCTGCCCCCACTCGGAGCGGCAGGTGCCATTCAGTTGCTACCATCCTTCCTGTTTGGGGGGAAAATTTGGCCTATAATTTGCTTAATTTGGCCTCAAAGGAGCGCTAGCTATGTTTTGCAAGCACTCCAGGTTTGGGAGTATGAAGCAGCCCTGAAGCAGATGTTAGTCTCTGCCCTTCCAGGAGTCACTAAGCCTGAGAGTCCCAGCTGAACCAGGTGATGTGGCATTCTGGGGTTCATCCTTTTCCCCCACTTAGACCTGACTGCATGCCCTCCCTCCCAGTCACTCTCCCCTCCTAAGGGCCCAGGTCTTCTGATCCAACTAGGCCCCTTTTGTCATTCCTTTGTGCCAGGTCCCCAAATCCTTCATGCCAGGCACCTCTTCCTCCTCGGTGCTAAGTGCAGCCTCTTGGTTTGGCTGACAGAGCTGCTGGGAAGCTTGAGTGACAGCCACACCAGCCCCAGGGTGGGGTTTCTGCACAAGGCTCCCACAAGGGCAGCTGGGTGTCCCCAGAGCTGATCCCAGTGCCTGGTGCAGAGAGGGTGCCCTGAGAGGTGGGTCAAGGGAGTACAAGCATAGCTGGATGGTGAAGGGTTGAAGTCAGTCACCTTTGAGGAGGCTATGGAGGGGATGGTCGACAAGCAGGACAATGTTCAGTTTCTAGGGCCCTGAGCTCTGTCTCAAGACTTTCCTTTCTTGAGTGGGGTGAGCTGAGCCAGGGTGTCCAAGTGGCCTAACTCCAGCGATTGTCACTAACATCGTATTCCACCTGGATGTCATTGTCCCTCAAGAGGGGCCGATTACACAGCCATCATAATGAACAGTGGCCCTGGGTGTCTGCCATGCAGGGGCTTCACCCTGAGCATAAAGAGACCTGGGTTCCAGGCCCAGGCCCCTCCTCTCTGGCTGTACAGTTTCAGTAAATGCTCAGAACCTCTCTGCATCTCACCTCTCCATTGCAAAAACAGGATTATGGGATTGGAGGTTTTCAGGATATCTTTCCGGTCTGAACTATTTATTGAGGAGAGGCAGGAGAAGAGGAGCACTTATTTATATAACTGCTATGGGCCTGGTTTCCTCTCCTTTTACAGTAACTGTGAGGGACTAATTTCTGATTTAAAGAGATAATGTATATAGGCTACAAAGCACAGTGTCTGGGGCATAGAAGAAAGCTTGGGCATTGGTAGCTATTAATAGCATTAGGGCCCCAGCATTGTGGATATTCCCTCCACTTCTAACCTTCACATCATCCAAGGACATGGGACTTTAGATCCTCAGAGTCCTCCTCCCTCAAACCATCCCTCCCCCACTGGCCTATTCCTGGATTTAGCATTCAGACAGTATAAGACATCCATGAGAACTCCCTGGGAGGAGCAGTATTTTGTTTGTTAGTTATTTCGTACTTTAACGTAATTTATTAATTAATCTTTATATAGTGTCAAAGCTTTTCTTAACACTCTCTCATATATTTACTCTTCATAACATGCTCATGATATAAGTAGTATTACCAACCCCATTCTACAGGAGAGAATGTCAAGACTCAGCTTTTAACTTATCTAAGGGTGCATACCTTAAAAGTCTCAGAGCCAGAGAGCCAGGTCCTCCAGTTTAGATGATCCGACTCCAGAATCAGAACACTTTCTTCTGCATCATAATTATACTTGTGCTTTCTGGAGAACTGTCCTAAAAGAGACACAGATTGCCCACTAGGAAGAGTTGAGAAGAGAGCAGATTTTATTCTCTGGAACATCGAAATGCCTTCTCAAAGAAGCTAGGTGGCACCTGAACCAGGTCTGAAGGATGTATATGTTAGAAGACAGGAGGAAAGGGAAGCAGCCTGAGCAGAGGGCAGATGGGTGTGAGGACTTCTAGGGCATGTGCAGATCCTGCAGAGCAGTTCATTCCAACTGGAGCAAAAAAGATGAAAGAGGAGCGGCGGGAAGGAAGGCTGGGTAGGAGGGTGTGGTCAGCTGTTGGGGCACTGAGTGCCAAGCTAGGAGTCCACCCTTAGTTCTGAGTAGGAAAGAGACATGATCAAGCCTGGCGTTAGGGAACTCTCTCTGGCTGCCCCCTCGTGAACAGGTTGGAGGGGGAGAGCCTGCAGGCAGGGAGCCCAGGTAGGAAATGGTGACAGTTGTCTAGGTGAGAGATAATGGGGGTCTGGGCTGGGGGTGTTGTGAGAAAGTATAGAAAGAGGAGTTAGTGTAAGAGGCCTCAGTGTCACCAAAACTGGCAGCTCGTTGGATGTGGGCATTACAGGGAGGGAGGAATCAATGATAGCAAGGCGTTGAGGTTGAACGGCTGAGGTTGCCATTCCAGAAAGAGCCCAGCAGGACAGGGAGGCTTAGGAGCAGAGAAGCTTAAGGATCTCACAGGGAACCATGGTGACTCCTCCTGCCAAGCTGGCTCACCAAACACCCCATGTTGTCAAGAGCCAATTCATTCATCCATCCATCCATTCTCCAATTAATAAAACCTCCATGATGTGCCAGGTTGTAGGCTCTGGGGATGCATTGCTGAAACCATGAACTTTCTGCCTAAACTCTACCAGGAGAGACAGAAAATAAAACCTGAGCAAAGATAAAAGCCTTCAGGTGGTGAGCAGTGCTCTGGCAAAGAATAAAGCAGGAGGAGGGATGACTGGGGGCCAGGGTGGAGGAAGGGAGTTGCCTCTCAACAGAATTGCCTTTGAGGAGAGATATCTGAACAAAGTCCTGAATGAATTGAGGAGACCCAAAGGAATCATTTTCTACGAAGAAGAGATCACAAGTGCAAAGGCCCTGGGGTAAGAATAGCTGGATGTTTCCAAGGAACCTCAAGTGTGGTTGTAAGAGATAGGCACAGAAGAAGAGCGGTGAGGAAAGGGTAGAGGGGGCAGGGCCAACCAGGTAGGTGCTTTTAGGCCTGAGGAATGAGAAACTGCATGGTGTTCACTAGAGCATGAGTTCTATTCTCCTTGTGTTCTCAGTGCCCAACAAAATAACCCAACCCTACTCAGTGGCTCACTAAACTAGTTGTTGAAGGAATGAATGTTGGAAGTGACCATTTATGTATGAAACTTCATAGGTTAGACATATATGAACCAATAAATCAAGATCTTACAGCATAGTAAGGGCATCATAGGCTATAGTGGGATCGCAGTGATAAAGCTCAGAGAACTTGAATGTCTGTGTTGTCATTTAATTATGAAAATTGAAGTAGAATCTGCATATTTTATTCAGTATGTCCTGATATTATAAACACTGCTATTGACTAGGACTAAATAGTAATTCCTATCTGAAATGACTATAAAACAACTAAAATGTTAACATGTGGGGTCTTCCTTCATCCTCTTCCCAGAGCAAAGGCACATCCTTCTGGCTCCATTTCCCATTTCCTTTGTTTAATTCTTGTGCCTTCGGCCATTTCCCTCACAGACACTTTAAAGAAACTCATTGCTAGCACAAAGGCCCATATTTGTAAGACAAGGCATCATCATCTCCAATAAAATGACAGATTCCCAAAAAGGTAGAGAAGGCGGTGAGGAGAGGAAAATTATTTATAGGCATATAAATTCTTCAGGAACCTAAATAAGTGTATGAATAAATCTACAAGTGGGAACGGAAAAACTCCAGAAGGTAGCGGGTCACGTAAAGCATTCAGCTGCATTAAACTGGGCATGGGATGTGTGGGCATAATCTAATCATATGGCACCTCGTGCCAAAAATATAACCGATTCACCAGGAAATATCTGCGAACCAGTGTTTTTGCCAGTGTGGATGAGCACAGCTATGTGTGTGTAAATGCCTGGATTCTAGTCCTCAATTTTCTTAAGTGACCTGGGATAAGGTTCTTCCCATCTCCCAAACTTAATTTTCCTGTCTCTGGGAGGTGGGGCTTGGGTTTATAGGGCCTGAAGCCCTAAGCTGTCTAGCCTGGGCTGTCCATGCGCCCACATTGTCTTTGAATATGACAGTGCACATAGGAGAGTGTGATGCTCCGTGGTGCTCAGATGGTTTGGTGGATGTGAGGCTGACAGGTGGTCCTGCTGTGAAGATGGGATGTTCCCATCAGTTGAGGGCACCAGATATTAGTTGGACCCTATGAGGGGCAAGTTGGCATGTGGTCTCTCTTAGAATCATACATTCTCGGGCCTGCTGGTCCAAATTCTATCTGAAGCTGCAGGTCTGTCACCTCTAGAAACTGGAAACTGAGGTCATCCTAAGGGGGGAAAAAAACTAAAATTCTTTTTGAACAATGCTATCGCCAAAAAGGTCTTCCTTGCCTTAAACTAGAATATTGTGGAAAATAAGATTTCTCCCATTCTTCAACATCATCTCCATCTTTTCTGCATCTAGTGAAATGTGGAAGGAGCACCTTGGCCACCAGTGTCTGCAAAACTCAGAAATTCCAACTCTTGATTCATTGAAGAAAGCTTTTCTCTCTGCACTTACAGCACCTCCTTCCTTCAGAGCCACTCTCCTTCTTGTGTCCCTCGAAGCAACCATGACTCAGGTTCCCATACCTGCAGGCAGCATGTGGATTGAGAGGGGTCTCCTCGTGCTGGGAGCTCACAGTTTGCAGGCATCGTGGTGGGCATTCGTAACTTTAGGTTAATGTAGGGGATAGACTGTTCATGGCCAAATCTCCTGGGTACTGTGATAGCAAAATAAAGACCCTACATTGCCCTCTCCTTTTGTGGTGAGGTGGTTGGTTGCAGTTATTAGAGAGACATACTAAGTCTCAACATGTCTTTTTCAAGAGACAACATGAAATACCCTGCTGCTCCTGTCCATCTTTCTGGAAGCCATTCAAGAGGGATCTGTGGACCTCAGTGTTGGTGGCCTGTGGGCATCTAGAGTCAGCTTCAGATTGTTGTATATTTCATCACCCACCTGAGAGACTTTAAAAAATAAATCATGATTAGCTGGGCATACTGACGCAGGCCTGTAATCCCAGTACTTAAGAGGCTGAGACAGAAAGATCAAAGGTTTGAGGCCAGCCTCAGAAACTTAGCAAGACCCTCAGCAACATAGCAAGACCCTTTTTCAAAATAAAAAGGGCTGGTGGTGTAGCTCAGAGGTAGAATGCCCCTGGGTTCAATCCCCAGTACCAAAAAAAAAGAAAAAAATTACAATTGTTAAAAAACACAGCCATATTCCATACTAGAGGAAAATGTGAAATTAACCATTATTTTATATGTTCCATTCTGTTTTTTCCCAAAGATCTGTGTTTTATAATAACTAAAGTCAGTCCATGTATAGTTTTATAGCCAGCATTGTTCACTTAACATTTTATTATAACTTCTACATTCATATGGGTTGTCATCTTATTCTCAATGATTTTCTCATGTGTTACCGTTTCTTTATTGTTGGACATAGTCAGTAGGGAACATCTCCAGGCACACAGCTTTTCCATCTCAGAGTCTCAAGTCGTCTATTTTAAGTGTCCTCAAAAGGATATGGCAGAGCCGGGCACAGTGGCGCACACCTGTAATCCCAGTGCTTGGGAAGAGGTTTGAGGCCTCAAACCTGGTAAATTGGAGGCCAACCTGGGCAAATTAGTGAGACACTGTTTCAAAATAACAAGGGCTGGGGTTGTAGCTCAGTGGTAGAGCACCCCTGGCCTCAGTCCCCAGTACCACAAGAAAATGGACATGGCAGGACCAAGGGTAGTTAAAGTGGGGTGCAAGGAAAAGAAAGTGTCAATGGTGGGCAGATGCAGGTGGGTTCCATGGATGCAAATGATGGGGCTCCAGGTCCTGAGGCAGGAAGAGAACAGGGAGCAACAGCTGGAGCCATGGAGGAAATGGAGAGGGAGATGCGTCATGAGCAAGGAGGCCCAGGTCACAGAGCACATCGCAAGTATCTGGTGAAGCTCCTGCTTTCATTCTTTGTGGTATATACCTAGCAGTGGAATTTCTGGATCATATGGTAATTCTATGTTTAACTTTTTGAGGAGTTGCAGGATTTTTTTTTTACAAAAAAAGAAAAGGATTTTGGTTGGCCTGCCATGAAAAAGACCTCTGAGGGAAATCTTAGTAGTGAAGAGTCCAGGAAGAAGCCATTAATTTTAAAAGAGTGAATTTTGTGTGAGCTCTGCGTGGCCTTGGAGGTAACAGAGAGAAGGAAAGAGGGAAAAGAATACAAATGAGCCCAACTTCCATTTCTGAAGAATTATTATGATCTAGAGGCATTGTGGGTGGAAAAAGAAAGCTCTCAGGAGAGATCTTAGTGGGTGGAATTCATTCATGCATGCTAGTGTTTACTGCACTGGGCATCACGGTGGACACAGGAGCTTCAGCAGTTAACACAGCCAGGAGGACCCTCCAGCAACTTGCATCTAGTGGCGGTGCCAGAGAAGCAACCTGGAGACAGTGGTCCACATTGATGTGTGCTAGGATAATAATAAGCACTCCTTTTTACTGAGTGCATAGTCCATTATCTTACTTAATCTTCATAAAGTCCTCAGCTAGCAGGTAAGCAGATAAGCTCAGAGAGCTTAAGTCACTTGCCAGGAACACATGGCAAGTAAGTGGGTAGAGCCAGAAATCACACGTAGGCAGTTACTGTGCTCTGGAGCTGGGACAGGGGAACACAAGAGAGGCATGTGCCCAGAGTGGAGGTCAGAGAAGGCTTCCTGAAGAAAGGAGTCAGGTGGGCATATAGTATAAGTCAGCTGTGTTGTTCTTTAGCCCAGAATTTTATTTGTGCATTCTACCTCTGAGCTACACCCCCAGCCCTATTTTACTCTTTATTTGAAAACAGGGTCTCACTAAGTTGCAGAGGGCCTCACATGTTGCTGAGGCTGGCCGCGAACCTGCGATCCTCTTGTCTCAGCCTCCCAAGTACTGGGATTACAAGCATACGCCACCACACCTGGCCAGCCCAGAATTTTAGAAAATGATTTCCTATAGCAGCAGCAGCAACCAGCCCTGCTTCCGGTGCCTCCAGACTCCCAGGGAGCCCCACCTCACTGAGTCTCCATCTCCAAGGAAGGTGGTCACTGTTATTCTTGGTGTTCATGCTGGAGGCAGGGAGGCCAGGGTGGGGTGTTTCCTTTTTCCTCTGTCATCTGCTGGCCCTGCTACTTCCCTAGCAGGCCTATTCCAATCCTGTGGTATCTGGGGTATCCTGAGGGACCTCCTGGGGCCCCTCCTGGGCAAGGGCAGATTTAAGCCAATGGGCTGCATTTGGTCAAATACAAGGCCTGGAAGTAGCAGTAGAAATCATTAGTCATCTTCTGTGCCATGTCACTAACCCAAAAGCCTGGACCTTGTGGGCTCCCGTCTCTACCAAGGCCCATCTTCCCTAAGCACGGATGCAGCCAGTTTCTCCCTGCTCTTTCAGTTCCTCCAAGGCTCCCTGTGGCCTGCAACAGGGTTTCTCACCTGGGATCCTACTGGCCTTTGGGTGGGAGAGTCCTTTACTGTGGAAGCATCTCTGGCTTGGTCCTCTGTATATTTGCCAGTAGCATCCTTCAGTCGTTGTGACAACCAAACCCGCTCACACATAATTTTAAGATCTATTTTATAACCTGTCAAATGTCTAGATCTGAAGTAGCCCATTCGGTGCATTTTGACAATCATTTGAACTTGTAGAACTAACAAGATCAGAACATGGAACGTTTCCATCACCCTTCAAAGTTCAGAGGCCACGGCCATTCCCATTTCTATCGTGGTAGGATAGTTTTGTCTGTTCTTGACCTTCATATAAATGGAATCATATATATTCTTTTGTGTCATAAGGTAGTTTTTGAGATCCATTCATTTGGTTGTACAACAGACAACACACACACACACACACACACACACACACACACACACACTGATTTCTAAATGCCAACTAGAATGACAATACCTGCCTTATTTCCCCTGAGAAAAAAAAGATGGCCTTTGAGTTAAAATCAGTGTCTTAGCCTAGTGCACAGAGCCTCTGCCATGTGACAAGGCTCCCTCTCCTGCCTAGTCTGCAGCCCCACTGAGGTGCCCCCTCCTCCCAGCACACCTTGCTCTTTCACCTCTCCAGGCCTTTGGCCCTGCAGTGTGTCCTGCCTGGAAAGTCCTCTCCACTGTGGTGACTCCTGCTTGTCCTTCATGTCTCTTCTGGGTGTCCTCCCAGACTCTCCCATTCCTCCCTCCCTCCGAGGCACTCCCGTAAGACAACCTCAGTTTGCATTTAGCACGATCTGACTCTACTCACTGCATTCAAACTAGTGGAGGGACTGGGTCTCAGCTATGCATCCCCACAGACCCAGCACAGGATATAAGATTAGAGCAGGTTTTGCCCCAAGATTATCTCAAAGGCAAACTGAGTTTAAAATAACTATGCAAAATGTATCCCAAACCACTCTCTAAAGCTAATAAAGGTAGTCAAAAAAAAGTCTACCCTCTAACTATAGATGATAAATATAGCCTGAAACTTTACTTCCTGTGAGACAGAGACCTCCAGCCCCTCCCCAGAGGGCCTGGCATCAGTGAGTACAGAGTCAGAAAGAGAAGGGAAGGAGAAAAAGATCAGAGACAATCACGGAAGGTGGCCTGGAGGAGGTGAGTTAAAAGAGGAATCTGTGTTGAGCCCGGGAGTTACATAATCGAGAGATAACTCACAGATGCCACAACGCATCTGTCCTACTGTGACCCTTGTACTGAGTCCCATGCAGCTATTCTTCCCCCCTCTTTCATTCCTTTCCATTTCTTCCTTCTTTTCCTCCCAGAGTCTCTCCTCCTCATTTCTCTTCCAAATCTGAGTGTGTAGGAAAGAGCTGGATGCACATCGCCCTGCTTTTCATTGCTCCTTCTCTGCACAGGCCCCCTATCTTGGGGGATATCGAAGGAGGCCCATCCTGTACCCCTTCTCAGCCAAAGTTAAGGACAAGATAGCTAGGGATCAGCCCAAGGTAAGGTATGGTCCATCAGCAGATTCCATGCCCCCTGAAAACACTGGGATAAGCATTCAGCCAGAAAAGAGGTCAGCCTGCAATGGATTCACTGGGGAGACTTCCTGGAGGAGGCACGAGCGGAGGTGGGCCTCAGAAGGGCAAGAGGCCACAGTGGTGACAGTGGTGGGGAGGAACAAGGGAGAAAGGGCTGAGAAGCAAGAGTGAGCATGTCTGGGGGATGGGCCAGTTTTGTGGCAGAGGTGGATTTGGGGAATCCACTTCTCTTACCCCGCTTCCCAAGGGCTCTGGGTCTGGCTCAGGGGACCTGGAAACAGCCCGGAGCACTCCAGAGGGGAGAGGAGTCGGCTGGGGAGGCCCTTTTCATCCTCCAGCTGCTCTTCCCCGCAGTGTTCTCATTAGCTCGGGGAACACCTGGCAGAGCCTGAGGAAATAGGAAACCGACCTTTGTAGCTGATGGCAGTGCCTGGTACAAAGAGCAGGAGCATCTCCCGTGCCGGGTTGACTTAGAGGGAGACCGGAAATGAAGCTTTGAGCCAGGTCAGCAGGCGTAAAGAGGAGGATGTCTGCCTCGGGATTGCCTAGTGCTCTCTACACACCCCACTCGCTTCCTCGTCGTCACCACAGCCCTGCAGCCCTTATGCTTCCATGTCCCATGAAGGAAGCTGAGTCTCTAAGAGGTTAAGACACTGGCCCAGGGCCTCACGGGAAGAAGATGGCAGAATGTAGCTTCCCAAGCTGGTCTTTGCCTCTGAATCCATCCTGTTTCCAGAGGACTATGTTTGTCTTAAGGTGTGCAACCTCAGGATGGCTAGTCTGTCGCATTCTGATTCTACTCATGGCTGAGGACCAGTGAGAGGATCTACCATCCTGTGTCCAAGACCAGGCTCCATCTTTTCTCCTTGGCTCCCTGAGCAGAACCAGAGTGACCGTGTACCTGCTCTGTCAGATCCTAACCCCTTGAATTGCATTTTTACAAAGTGAGAGAATGATGCCTTTTTCACGGGCTTGACACAAGGATCTAAGGAAATGAGGTATTGGGAAAGCATGTGGCACATAGTAGGTTTGCGGCCTGTATTTGAATTCAGGAGGTCAGACCCTTTTTTTTTTTTTTTTTTTTTGCGGTACCAGGGATTGAACCCAGGGGCGTTCTACCTCCGCGCTACACCCCCGGCCCTATTTTTTTATGCTTTATTTTGAAACCGGGTCTCATGAAGTTGCGGAGGGCCTCACTAGGTAGAGAGAGAGAGAGAGAGAGAGCTTAGGCTGGCCGCGAACCCGGATCCTCCGGTCTTTGCCTCCCAAAGTACTGGGATTACAAGTGTGTGCCACCACGCCTGGCTAGGTCAGACCCTTTCTGACCTTGACTCTACTGCCAGAGCCTGCACCAAAAGGCTGGGGACAGGGGTCCTCAGGGGGACTAGAGTCCGCAGTGGGTATCGCAGGAGCTAGGGCTCCCTAGCCACAGGTGGGAGCAGACTTAGCTCTGGACCTCAGATATTTCCTCTGTAGGTGCGTCCAGGCCCTCGGGGAAGGAGCTTCGTGAGGAATAAAGTGCAGAGCGGATACAGAAGGATCATCGGAGCAAGGCACGGGCCAAGAGACGGCATCAGGAAAGTGTAGGGGTGAAACTGAGACAAGTAGAGACCAGAAGCACAAAAGAATGTGTGATCAGGGTGCAGCCAACACAGGTGAGGTTGAATACTAGTTCCAGGAGAAGGAAGAGCTGCAGTAACAGACAAGGCCTTGGTCCTAGTAGTCAGGGACTGCCTGCCAGGGTGCAAGGAGAAGGCCAGGTGCTGGGTTTAGGCCAATGTCAGAGACAGACAACCCCCCGCCCCCCGAGACTGAGCTAAACTAAAACTCTAAATGACAGTACTGTTGGCTAACACTTACATAGTGTGCTATGTGCTCGTCTGAGAGTTTTAGCCTTATTCATCGCAGCAATAGTATGAGCTAGGTATTACTGTTAGTCCATTTTACAGATGAGGAAACTGAGGCATGGAGAGAGAGAGAGAGAGAGAACAAAACCACTGAACATGTCTAAAGGTTAGAGGCTTAACCCTCACAGGCAGCTGTGGTAGGAACTTTAACACCATGGAAATTGGCAAATGCCCAAAGTCAGGGCTTTGTTTTCAAGAATCAGTTTACTAGCGTGCCACAAGACTCATCCCAGGGCCTCCATGGACTTCATCCGTGGAGAGAGAAGGGCTGGATTACTGGGGGGCAGGCAAAGCCTGACACAAGATGATGACAACTGACATTTTTAGAAGCTGATTGGGCCCCATTCTAAGCATTTAATATGCATCACAGATTTAAAAAAAAAAACTTTGTATGGGGCATCAAAATTCATTTAACCTTCACAACAACCCTCCAAAGCATGCACCCTGTTATCCCCCTATCAGATAAGGAAACTGAGGCACAGGGAGGTCAGGTATCTCACCCAAGCTCAGGCAGCCAGTGGGGGAGCCTTCTTTATACTCCAACAGTCCAATGCCAAATCCCAATTGTGGTGTTTAAAATTTGCCAAATCCAAATTGTGGTGTTTATTTATTTTTATTTTTATTTTTATTTTTATTTTTATTTTTATTTTTATTTTTGCGGTACCAGGGATTGAACCCAGGGGCATTCTACCACCGAGCTACACCCCCGGCCTTATTTTTATCCTTTATTGAAACCGGGTCTCATGAAGTTGCGGAGGGCCTCACTAAGTAGCTGAGGCTGACCACGAACCCGGATCCTCCGGTCTCTGCCTCCCAAGTACTGGGATTACAAGCGTGCGCCACCACACCCGGCTCCAAATTGTGGTGTTTAAAATGAGCCATCTGTAAATGTTCAAACTCTAGCCCACTTTTCATTTGCCCTTTCGAGAAATGGTTGTTGAACATTTGCCTAGTGCCAGATAGAAATTAGGCATGGGAAACAGGAAGGTCCATATCAGAGGCTATAAACATAATAATTTAAATAAAGCCCTGGCCCAGAGTCATAGCAAACCCAGTTTGAAGTCTGGTTCTGTCGTTTTCCAAGTGTGTGACCTTGAACAAATGACTCAGTGTCTCCCCATCTCCACATGTGTAGAAGGAGCAGGTGACTGTGTTTACCGCAGAGGGCTATGGTGAGAAACAGTGATGTAACCCATGTATAGCGCCCGGCCCAGTATCCAGCACACAGTCAGCCCTCACCTCAGGAAGCCGCGGTGATTACAGATCACAGACTTGCATGCAGCTACTCCCTGGGAGGCAGGGACACAGGCATCGATAATCACCATCCGGAGAGGTAAAAACAGAAAAGGGAGCACCCGGCTCTCCCTGAGGGAGTCGGGAGTGTCTGCGCAGAGGTGACATTTGAACAAGGTCTGAGTATTTTCCAGGCAGAGAAGGGAACTGGAGGGGGATGGGGGGACCGGGTGACTCCAGGGAGAGGAAGGACTTTCCAAGGCATTGCAGACAGCAGCAAGAGTCCCACTGAAAGGAAATACCGGAACACCCCCACAAGAGGTGTGATCACACCTTCCCATTTGTGATTGCCTGTTTTCTCTTCATAAATTAAACTGTATACCTGAGGTGGAGGGTGTAAAGAGAGGGAGCAGAATGGAATGTTTTCAGAGTCTTGGAGACCCGAGGTTAGACCAGATGACCTTTGAACTCTGAAATCCTGCTTTTCAATTGTCCTTTGGAGGTCCCGTCTGCCACACAGTTTATAATCATATAGGCCCATCCGCAGCATCCGATCATCTCTGCCAAACACAGCCTCCATCAATAATTGGCTGGGGCTTGATCCTCCCTCCATGCCTGGTGGCCAGACATCCTTCACCCAGGCTCTGCGGATCACAGCCTTGTTTCCCTGGTGCTGTGAGCGCCCTCTGCTGGGTCACTGCCACTCCACCGTCTACCTCCTTAAACTGACAGTCCCAGAATGGAAGACTGTCTTGTAAGGAAAGGCCCTTAAAGGTCATTCATTCAACCCCTTTGATTTCCATTGGGGGCTGTTGAGATTCAGATTAGGGGATTTGAGTGGCCCTTGGTTACAAGGTAGCCTGTGACGAGACCCCAGGGCTCATGGATCCTCAGCCAGTGAAGGTATCTCTCCCTCTTTTGCTGGAACACAACTGCCACCATCACACACTCCCCACCAAAGCCAGCTCCTGGGGATGCTTCTTCAGCCTGGAAACCTACAGTCAGCTCCCTGATAGTGCCTCCAGTCATCCTGCTCCTGGGCGGGCACTGCAGGGATCCCCTTGAGGGCCCGGGGGGGGGGGCATAGGAGTTTCCCTGTGGCTCCTTCACTAACTCCCCCTCTGTGTGAGCATAATCACTTCACCCTGAGCCCCAGTTTCTTCTTCTGTAAAACAGGGACCATCACATGCTACCCTAGGGTTTACCTTGATGGTTTTCTAAAAGAATATATGATGACTACTCTACTATACGCTCTCTTCCCATTTGCAGAGTATGATGTTCACAAAAGACTCGAAAATGGAAGAAAAGAGAGGTTAGGAATATAGGCAGTAGGGGCAGATCTGTAATTATTATCTGTGAGGCTTTGGGCAGACCACTTCACTTCTCCGAATCTCCATTTTCTCCTCTAGAAAATGCAGGTAACATTAGTCTGTTTCTCCTGGGGCTGTTGTAAGGACTGACCATCTCCCACATGTGAGGCCCTCAGAGCAGAGCCTGGCATGTGTGGGAAGGGTCCCCTAGAGACACATTCTTTCTATTGTTAATGCTGTTGTCATTGTCATGCTCTTCATTAGGCAGGGGGCTATGGAAGATGCTCCTGTGCAAGTAACCCAGAGATTGAGTCTGCCCTCTTTCCTGCTTCCTTCCTCCCTCTGATCATTGGGCATGGTGGCGCACGCCTGTAATCCCAGTACTTGGGAGGCTGAGACAGGAGGATCACAGGTTTGCCACCAGCCTCAGCAACTTATCAAGGCCCTCTGCCTCTTAGTGAGACCCTGTTTCAAAATAAAAAATAAAATAGGGCTGGGGGTATAGCTCAGAGGCAGAATGCCCCTGGGTTCAATCCCCAGTAACACAAAAAAAAAAAAAGAAGGAAAACAGGAATGGCCCAGGAGAGGCTGGCAGGGTCCACTGAGCCTGAGCGGGACCACGGGACCACAGTGAGGCTCTTGACCCTCTATCCCAAAGACAGAGGCAGGACAGAATGCTTCCGCCTCTGCCATGGGCCCCCTGACCTCTCTCGACACTGCCCACACGGCTCACCTGTCACTCCAGTCCTGGCATGGTGGCCAAGTTGAGCTCAAAACCTTAGTGTGTCTGCTGTTCCCATCCCACCCGATGTGAGGGTCTGGCAGGACTGGGGTCCTCATCCTCCCTCAGCCCCATCCTCCTCAGAGCACCAGGGAAGCAGTAAATTCAGTTCCTGCTGAGCCTTTGGACCAAACCACAGACACCAGCATGCTGGGAAACCCCTTCCTGTGGTCCCCAAGGAGCATGCACAGCCCCCACATGCAGGGTTTGGAGGCCCATGCCCTTTCCAGAAGCTAGGTGCCCAGCTTTTTCCCAGAGCTATGCACTGTCTACATACTCGCTTCCCTACCAGAACCCTTCTCTTCTCTGCTGTGCCTCCGTTGGTCATTCACATAGCTCCTGAGCACTTGCTAGTTACCAGGCCCCTTAATAGTCACCTCCACATTTCTCTCATTCACTGATAATCCTCACTTTAATCCTATGTGGAAAGTATTGTCAGCCCTATTTGACACATGAGAAAAATTCCCGGCCCAGAGTGATAAAGACACTTTCCCATAGCCACACAGCCTGACTGGAGAGGAGTGAACATTTTCCCCAGGGAGGTTTCCTGGAGGAATTGAAGATTAAGCTGGCGCCAAAAGCCTGAACTGGATTTTGAGAAGGCAGGAGAAACTATCCTCATGGTCCTGGGGGCGATAGAGGAGTAGTTGCCATCTAAAAGCCAGAATGGCTGGATCCGGTGGTCCAGAAAGGGGACCAGTTCCCAGCCACAACCCCAGGCCAGCGTACCCCATCTCTTACATGGATTGCCACACCCACCTGCCGTCTGGTCTCCCAGCTCCTAGACCAAGAGTTCATTCTCGGTGCTGGAACATCTCTTAATTATCAACATCAAGAATGGAAGAACTGCCCCACTGTGTTCCTTAAATGAAATAAGGCTACACTCGGAGCTCCCCATCACCCCTCGCTGGTAGGAAGGTCAATCTTTCATTATTGGATACCCTTCTCCACCTGGTGGTGTGACCACCACACCAAGGATGCATCAAAGAAGCCACACCAATGAGAGCTGAGACTCCCCCACCCCGGTTGAAGGGCCTCTCTGGCCCTTCCGTTATCTCTGTGCCCTGGGTGGGGCATGCCTGTGTGGGGCACAGAAACCCACGAGGCTAAGATCTGGCCCTCTCCACACACCTCAAAGCCATTCCCGGGTGGTCTTGCCATGGCCTTCATGCACAGCAGGCACCTATCATAAAACCAACTGTCTGTCACCTTCCTAGGCCTGGAGAGAGCTCTCCACTCCCTCACCCTCACCTCCTCAGCCGAGAGACTCCCCTGAGGGGTTCCAGCTTCCACAGGACACAGAAAATGAAGGACGGCTTCTCAGGGAACATTTTGTCTGGCAGCCAAACCTCCCCCAAGGTCGCTAAGGGACATCTGCCTTACCTCTCTGGAAACAAGGGGAGGGAGAAGAAAGTGAGAAGGAAACACTGCCAACGAGCACGTCAGCAAATCGCCCCACCTCACGCTCGCTTCGTCAGAATAAAGTTCCTTCCTGTTGCTTGAATGTGCCCTGCTTTCTCTCAGCTCCTGGCCCATTCACAGGCCCTCCTTCTGCCTGTCCCCCCTCCTGCCAAATCCACAGCCAGTCACTCCTGCTCCCCTTTCAACCCATGGCTCCTCTGCCTCACCAGGAGCCTCATCGGTCTCCCAGGGTCAGCTGCACGTCTCTTTTTTTTTCTTTTTTTTCTTTTTTTTTTTTCGGTACCGGGGATTGAACCCAGGGGCGTTTTACCTCCGCGCTACACCCCCGGCCCTATTTCTTTATACTTTATTTTGAAACCGGGTCTCACGAAGTTGTGGAGGGCCTCACTAGGTAGAGAGAGAGAGAGAGAGAGAGAGAGAGAGAGAGACAGGGAGAGAGAAAGAGAGAGAGAGCTGAGGCTGGCCGCGAACCCGGATCCTCCGGTCTCCGCTTCCCAAAGTACTGAGATTACAAGCGTGCGCCACCACGCCCGGCTTGCACGTCTCCCATCAGACACGCCACCTATGTCGCCCTGCCCTTTCTCCTCACCTGCATCCCTCATGAGATGCTGCTAGTTCATTATGTTTCCAGGGCCTCACTCGCGGTCTGCACACAGTAGGTGCCTAGTAAACACAAGTTGGAGGAACAGGCCAGTCCCTGAATCAGACTCACTTGAAAGATGGAAAAGTGTTTCCTGAGCCTCTCGGCAAGCTGGGCCTGTACCGCCAACACCTGTCCATCTTGCTTTCTTGGGTCTCGGTCGTGCCCATGCACTGAATCTCACCAACAGAACAGGCATGGAAGGGAAGTCGTTCATCTGGGCACAACCGGACCAGAGAACACTCAGACCCTGTGTTTGGGATCCAGAACCTTCCAACTTTGCGGTCTGCTCAGACGTGGGGCAGATGGCTGGACAGTGGACAGCTGGGCCAGGAGGGTAGGCAGCTTGGCAGGACGGAAATAGCAGTGAACTAAGTATTGGAAGTCCTGGGCTCTGAGCCTATCTGTTCCCCAAGTTTTCTGCACAGATCAGTCTGGGTTCTTTGGCTGCCAGCAACAGAAAGTGGCTTAGTAACGTAAGCAGCGAAGATATTTATTAGAAGGCTTGGGGGGTGACACAGGAATGACAGGTAACTGAGCTCTGGTTTGGGGGTCCTCCCTGTGACAAGAGGCAAGCAGGGCACCAGGCGAGGGGAGAGGCACCTCTCAACAAAGAATCAGGATTTGGGGAACTACCTGAAAACAATTGTTCCCACACCGCGCGCCCTGAGGCGAGTCATTTCACGTCCCCGGGCCTCGGTTTTTCTATCTGGATGTTCTGAAGCCGGCTTCTCTCATCCATTCACATGTCCAGTTTGTTTTTGGCTGGGAAAACTTTCCTCCCTGGCCTCAGATGGCACCTTTCCCCATCTGGACACCTTAGGCGTGAAGTTTGAGGGAGCTAGGTGAGTGAGTGGGGGGAACACAGCCCACCCACTGAGGAGGCCACACCTCCTCCACCTGCATATTCTGCCTGACTCTTTCCATGCGGTGATCAGACTGAGTATTTCTTCTCCATGAAACCCTGCAAGCTAAACATGCTGATGAAATTCTGGGTGGCATCATGGGCCTCTTCCTGGTCATGGTCTGGCCGTCTTCACTAGGTTGCGAAACCCCTAGGTAGAGTCTGCCTTCCCAGAGACCCCAAAGCCACCAACCCTGAGACCCAGCCACTGCCCTACATTTGACCTTTAGCATTTTCATAGTCAGCCTCCGGCTCTGCGCTGAACACCTGGGATGCAGCACTGGTGCAGGGATGAGGATGCTCCCGAGTCACTGAAAGCCTGTGGGGGAAGCAGGTGCATAAACAGCCAACTATAGCAGCAGAACAAAATAGACAACAGAAGTGTGAGCCAGGTATAGGGAGGGGGGAGCCCAGAAGCAGGAGAGCTTGTTCTTCCCGGGAGATCACTGGGTACCCATCCCGTGGAAGAGGTAACTCTTGAGAAGAGCCTGGGAGAATGAGTAAGATTTTGCAAAAGTTGAAAAGGATATTGCAGGCTGAGGGACGGCAGGAACCAAGGCTCGGAAGTGGGAATGGACAGGTGCGATCCAGCAAATAGAGATGTCTGGTGGAATGGAAGCTTTAGGAGACTGGTAAGAGCTCTGGGGTGACAGGGAAGGGGGGTTAGAGGGCTCCAGGGGCATGAAGTCCAAGGCAGAGGTCATGTCTGCCTAGGCTTGGCTCCGCCTCACACCCAGGAATCCTGGCTCCAGTACCTCAGCTTGTCCTCACTCATTACCCACCTTGGGAGCAGGCTCAGGCTCCTCTGCCTGCCACACCAAACCTGTCATCTTTTTCTGGATAAGTACTGGGCAGACAACACCCACTGACCCCCGGGCAGAGAGGAGATGCTTCTGTCCTTCCCAGACAGGCCTCTGTTAGATGCTTCATCCAGCCCATAGCTGCTACTTGTACCTGCCCCACCAGCCCCGAGCTCCTGGACGTTGGAGTGGGTGGTCCAGGCTGGATCGCCAGCCCCCAGCACTGGTGGAGGAGCTAGAAGGTCATATACCCTTCACAGTCACGAAGTCATGAACAAATGAAGGCGGTGACATTCAGGCTGCAAGGGGCTTAGAGTCTGACCAACTTGTTTTTTTGTTTTTTATTTATTTATTTATTTATTTTGCGGTCAGGGATTGAACCCAGGGGTGTTTTACCTCCGAGCTACACCCCCAGCCCTATTTTTTTTTTTTTTTTTTTTTTGCGGTACCGGGGATTGAACGCAGGGGCGTTCTACCTCCGCGCTACGCCCCCGGCCCTATTTTTTATACTTTATTTTGAAACCGGGTCTCACGAAGTTGCGGAGGGCCTCGCTAAGGAGAGAGAGAGAGAGAGAAAGAGAGAGAGAGAGAAAGAGCTGAGGCTGGCCACAAACCCGGATCCTCCGGTCTCCGCCTCCCAAAGTACTGGGATTACAAGCGTGCGCCACCACGCCCGGCCCCCAACTTGTTTTATAGATGAGGACTCAGTCAGGCCTACGGCAAGGAAAGGATTGCCCAACGTCATACACTCATTGGGAGCATAATGTGAAAGGATAGTGGAAGGGACTGGAGAGGGGTTCCTGACATCTAGGCTACTTCCTGCTCACACGCCTCTGCTGAGGCCTCACCCCATCTGTTCCCCAGTCCACTGACCAGCCTACTTCCAGTCAGTGTCAAACGGCCCACACATCTTGGGCCTCCAAGCCTCACTCTTCCTGCACTGACTGCTCAAGTTCTTTCCCTGGTGACCCATTATCCCCCTAAAAACATCCTTTAGGATCCAGCTCCTGGAGGAGACCTCCCCTTCTCCTGCTCCCTCCCCACCCTGAGCACAGCCCTTCCCATGTATACATCAACTAAAGCAGGTGTCAGGGTGCAGCCATGTCTGCGTGTCTGTCTCCTTGAAAGACTGCAGTCTGTAAGGAGGGGCCTGGCTTGGTCAGTGTTGTATTCCTGGGACAGCTCTGGCCTTGCCTGCGGGAGGTGCTCAGCTAATGCTTGTTGAGTGAGCCCCTTCGTCTGTCTCTGGTGTTCTCTGGTTCTAAGAGCAGCCGTGGGAGGCCAGCCCAGCAGGTTGCTGTCCATCGACACAGGCCAGTTTTCTGCTCCTGTTGCCCGGCTGATAAGAGTGGAGGAGGAGAGAGAGAGAGCCTACAGCAATCCATTAGAAGCAGCTATTTCTGCTCCTGGTGGGCAGGGAGGAGGGCAAGGCCCAGAGACTGGGTTTCTCCATCTCGCTTGAACGGGCCATGTCTTCCCTTTGGAAATATAGTTGGACCCTCACCTGAGCAGCCAGACACACAGCTTTGGGCTGGAGTCCTTCGGCCACAGGGCGGAGCAGCAGGCTCATGCTCCATTTTCCTCTGCAGTTGGGAGGTGCTACTCTTTCTCCTTTTCTGATTATGAAATTAGTCATTTTCTAGGAAGCTTATTTATAGAGTCTGCTGCACGCCTGCAGCACTGAGCTATTCTGAACTCTGCTGGGGGCCTGGGAGGCTTAAGGTGCGAAAGCAGGTGTGAGTCACACGTGGGTCCCCTTCTAGCGGCCTCTGGATTCCTTGGCTACCTTTCTGCCCCCGTCAGGGGTCAGCCCTCATTGACTGCCCTCTAGCTGGGGTGCTCCTCAGGGTAAAGAAAGCAAGCTCAGGATTGGGAGGTTGGGGGTAGGAGTTCTTGAACCTAATCCCTGTGGCCACCACCTCAGTATACAACCTAGGGCAAGTCAGACCCCCATTCTCTGCCTCAGTTTCCTCTGTGATTCTGAAATTCTCTAACTGCTCTGGACAGCAGCTGTGGAGGAGGGTTCCCAGTGGCTTAACAAGACCTGCCCACAAAGAAGCTCAGTGATGGCTGTGTTTGACGTTCCTGATGTTTCTCAAGGATGTCAGGGCAACATTCTCTTATTCCACAAGTGTTTATTAATTGAACACCCTACTATGAGCCAGGTACTGTGTTAGGCTTTGAAGATACAATGATAAATAAACAGACTGTAGGCCCTCATGTAGCCTACAGTCTAGTGGCTGAGACTGATGGTAATCAAATAGTGACATAAATTAAAGTGGAATTCCCAACTGTGTCAAGTGCTGTGAATTAAAAAGTACCAGGAAATAGACCTGCAGGAGCTCCTCAGGCAGAGAGGAGAGCATGTGCAAAGGCACTGTGAAGAAAAGCACTTGTCCAGAGCGGCTGGAGTTCAGCCGTCAAGGGGAAGAGAGACGTATGATAAAGCTGGAGGGATAAATTAGGCCAGATCACACAAGAGCTAGTGAACTATGTCAGAGGATTTTTATCTTTGTTGTAAGTGCAATAAGATGCCTAGAAAGTTGTTGTTGTTGTTGCTGTTGTTGTTGTTTAAGGAAGATTAGGTGATAAAAAGTTTGAGTTTTGAGGAATTAATTCTAGCTCAAGCCTGCCCCATCCAGTTGTGCAGGATATAAACTGCATGACCTCTGTAAGCCCTAGACATTGGAAGAATGTGGAGAACGTTCTGGAGGCCATTCAATAAAGACAGCACTTACCATTAGGCATTTGTCTTGAAGATAGTAGTAACCTTCTCTGCAGGAAACCTGGTCTCTGGAACTTGGGATTCTCAGAGGCTCTGCCAATTGGAGTGAGGAAAAAAAAATAAAATAAAATACTACAATGCCAATTGAGAGCAGAGTGAGAAAAGTCATTCTTAACCTGACCTATCTGCCCTTAATTATTTAAAGTCTGCAGTTGGGCCTGAAATGGGCCACAGTTACCAATGAGAGAGGCAGAGTAGCAGGACAGGCAGGCAGAGAGGCAGCTGACCTCTGGACTTCTTAGAAGTAATAAGCTAGTGCTTCTGTGTTAAAGAGTTTTTGGTTGCCACCTTCAGAAAGCATGAGCTAAAATGTGGGGATTTACTGGAAGGATCCTGGGGCATGTCATGGCCCCAGTGGACATGTCGCCCAGCCAAGACGCAGCACAGGGAGGACCGCAGCAGCTCTAGGACCCTCGCAGCAGGTGTTTGCAGCCCTTCTCTTCAAGGCATCGCCACTACTGTGACTCAGTACCAGCAGCCACAGGCTCCAAGTCCTCCAGAAAGCAGTTTAAATGTGCAGGGGAGAGGGTCTGGTGGCCCCAGCCTGGTCTGTGTGTCCAGCCTTGGATCCGCCCAGCTGCCAAGGGCCAGGCACATGCGGGGTGGATGGGGCCCTGGAGCTCACGCATACATTTCAGACCCTTGCCAAAGTAGGGAACCCCTGTGAGCTGCATGGTTGTCCTCAAGCATGTCAACTCTTTTTTTTTTTTTTTTTGCGGTACCGGGGATTGAACCCAGGGGCGTTCTACCTCCGCGCTACACCCCCAGCCCTATTTTTTTTATACTTTATTTTGAAACCGGGTCTCACGAAGTTGCGGAGGGCCTCACTAGGTAGAGAGAGAGAGACAGGGAGAGAGAGAGAGAGAGCTGAGGCTGGCCGTGAACCCGGATCCTCCGGTCTCCGCCTCCCAAAGTACTGGGATTACAAGCGTGCGCCACCACGCCCGGCCTTCAAGCATGTCAACTCTGAAGGCACTGCAGATATCTAGCTAATCTCCAGAAGTCTTCTTCCAACTTTCTGGGTAAAGGAGAAAATCTAGACCCTGGGACAATCCTATAAGGTACCCTGATGGACCAGAAAAAGGGTTTTCTGACTTCAGAAAAAGAACATTTAGAAAATGCACACACCTGTAATCCCAGTACTTGGGAGGCTGAGACAGGAGGATTGCAAGTTTGAGACCAGCTGCAGCAACTTAACAAGACCCTGTTTCAAAATTTTAAAAATAAATAAAAAAGGCTGGGGTGTAGCTTGGAGATAGAATGACCCTGGGTTCAGTCCCCAGTACTACACACACACACACACACACACACACACACACACACACACACACTACTGTTTCTAGCTGTTTCTGGAGAAGAGTTTTGCATGCCACTTTCAAGACCTCTCTTCTTTTTTGCCCCTGGTTCAAAACCACTGGATTAGGAAGCAGAACAGTACAGCAGTAAGAGCATAAGCCTGGAATCCTAGGCCACAACTTCAAACATAGGTCCACCCTAATGAGCTGTGTGACCTTGGGCAAGTTACTGAACTTCTCTGAGCCTGTTTAATGATCCCTCATCCATGGGGTCATGGTGAGGACTTGGTGTGGTAGAGTTTGTAAAGTGCTTTGCATGGAGTAAGCCCTCCTTCCATGGCAGGGAGGATGACGATGGTGACAATGCTTCTACCCAGAAGAGACCTGAAAAATTCTACTCCCACCTCTGCAGCTTGACCCCTTGATAGGTTAGTCTTTTCCTCGGGTCCCCCCCATGCAGGGGGGTGACCCAAGGGGACACAGTGCAGAATAAGCCTGTTTGTCTTTGCGTGGCGTTTGGCTTGGTCCTGCTCAGCAGCAGCATCTCACGTTTCCATCCTGCTGCAGGAGTGAAGGAGAGAACCGCGCTGCTGATGACTCCGAGGGAGGGGCCCTGGACATGTGCTGCAGTGAGAGGCTGCCGGGTGAGTCTCCTCAGCTCTGGGCCCCCCGGAGCTCCGAGCGGAGAGGGGGGTGGGAAGCCTGGTCAGCTGTGCACCCGCTCCAGAGGAGCCATGCAGCTGCTCCAAGGGCTCCATTTAAATGGGAATTTGTTTCCTAATCCCTGACATCTTCCTGACCTGCTGTCATTTGGAGCTGCTCTAGGCTCGCATGGGAGGAAGAGCAGGTGGCCAAAGGTGTGCTGGGAGGTGAGGGGAAAGTGCAGGGCCGGGAGCCCAGGGCTGAGAGGGACATGACCGCTGACCGGCAATGGGTTGGGCAGACTTCAAAAGGCAAGTGTAGAAAACACAACCTGAACACAGCATGAACCAAGGGAGGGTGGATGATGTGGGGAGCTGCCTGCCGACCCTGTCGAAAAGCCCGGCTGGGTGTGACCCTGTGCCGCCGGAGTCCAGGTGACCACACTGGCTGAGGCCTGGCTGTCTACACCCCAGCCATTGCTGTAACCTCAGAGGCATTACCAAGGCACTCCTGCCCACAGGGTGGCAGCATGCCCCACTGCTTGGAGACCACATACCTAGGTCATGATGAACAGCTGGAAGGAATAAAAGGAAAGGGACAAGGAGAGGATTTTTTTAAAGTCGTGTTTCTTTTTATAAATGCTTTCATTGTTTTTTTTTCTTCTCATAAAAAATGTCTATTGTAGCAATATTAGAAAATAGACAAGTGATAAAGAAAGAAAAACATCACCATAATCCTGTAGCATAGCATACATTTTCATATCTCTCCTCCCAAATGTTTAGTTTTTTAAAAAGATTTTTGAATTCTAACTTTGAAGTCCCAAACCTGTAGCTTGTGGCAAGGAACCTTAGGATGGAGTCTCCATGTGACACTGAAAATAACTAGGTATGACACTAACGCAAGGACTCTTCAAAATAAGCAGATGTTTTATTCATGCCTGTGTGGGTATCCCACCTGGAATGAAGCTCCTGAGGCATCCTTAAGAGCTCTCTGGTGCAGTTTGCCCCTTGTCCAGTAGGGGCACCATTGCTCACTTTGGATGGACTGTTGAGCTGGTCCAGGATGGACACATCTTACAGGAGTTGTCATGGAGACCAGAAACAGCTAGTTTGAAGAAAAGAGTCCTCTGAAGGGATGTCTGAATATCTGAAAGGCCACCATGTGGAGGGGGCAGCAGATCCATTCTGTGTCCCTTAGGAGGATGACGTAAGCCCAGTTCATAGAAATGAGAGAGGCCTATGGGCCCACGGGATGCAAAACTTACTTTCTGACTCTAAAAGTGATCCAGTCATAGAACTTGATGATTCCAGAGGAATAAAATGAGTGTTTCATCACCAGAGGCATTCAAGTATTGGGAAGATAGGCATTGGAGAGGAAATTTCCACAGTGGGTGGGAGGTCTAGATGACATCAAAAAGTCCCTTTCAACTATTAAACAGTTCTGTGATTCAGATATGAGTCACAGAATTCAGAGATGATTCTACAATCAGGGATGGCCCCACTGGCTAGAAAAAAAAAATCCACAGAAAGTAGGACATGATATATAGAAGTCCAGACAGGAGCTTGGTAGAGAGGAAAGAGCATGGTGTTTGGCATTTGAGTCTGGCAGTTCTGTTTATAGGCTGTGTGTTTATGGACAAGTCTCTTAACCTTGCTGGACCTCCAATCCTTCATTTCATAAATGAAAACAGCAGCAACATGAATATTTATCCTCACAAAGGTCATGGAATAGTAAACAAATGCAATCACTCAGTCATTCATTCAACAAATACTTGTCGAGCACCTATTGTGTCTC
The DNA here is from genome assembly GCA_004027185.1 of Glis glis. Taxonomy (NCBI): domain Eukaryota; kingdom Metazoa; phylum Chordata; class Mammalia; order Rodentia; family Gliridae; genus Glis; species Glis glis. Next base: position 28,517 of record PVJS01005544.1, read on the forward strand.
AGGTACTGTCCTAGGTGCTAGGGAGATAGTGGCAGATAAAGCATAGTCCCTGTCCTAACGAAGGATCACGGACAGTTCCGCTTTGAACCGCTTCTGGAAAATGGGATGCAGCCACAGCAGAGAGCTTGTAGTAATAAGCACAATATGTTTAATTCTAAGTCTCTCCTATTCCTCCCCCAAAACCAGCAAACAATGCAGAATGGAAGAGGAATATTAGTCATCTCCATTGGAGCTGGCACATTGCCTTCCTTATGCAGTACCCCAGGAAGCTGGCGTCATCCGCTACCCCCATCTTACAGATGAGAGGACCAAGGCCTAGGGAGGTCGGGCTGCCTGTCCAAGGTCACTTGGCTGGTGCTGGTAGAGAAAGGATTCAGTCCAGTCTTTCCCTAGAGCCTGTGTGCTGACCTCTACCCCGTTCTGCCTCCATTGTCCCCCTGGAGCTATTGTTGCCTTTTGATACCCTGTGGACTGAGGCAGAAAGAGTTTTGATGTGTTTGACCCCAAAGAGGAGTTTGGAAGAGGTAGGCAGTGTCACTGTGCCTGTCCCCTTCTGCATCCTTCCTCTGAAAAGCCCTGTCTGCCAGGGGCCAGGCAATGTGTGTGCCCTCTAGACTCCCGTGATGCCATCCTGATTCGGTAGTGCAGTAATTATTTGTCTCATCCATGGGACCGTGAGCTCTTTGAAGGCAAGTGCCTCTCTTTCATCTCTGTGTCCTCCATGTCCAGTATTTATTCACTCATTTTCTTCACTAATTCACTATTAATTGAGCACCTACATGTGCAAGGTGCTATTATAACTGCTGGAGATTCAACAATGAACCCACCCAAGAAAAATATCCCTGACAGGACAGTATTATATGCTGGGTGAGAACAGGGACTCTGGCCCCAGGCTCGGCTCCATCACTTACCTGGGGATGATCCTGGGCAAGCTACTTCACCTCTCAGGGCTTCTCATCTGAAAGATGGCAAGAATAATAATCACTGCCATATAGAGTTGTTGGAGGATTCAAAAATTAATAGAGAACTTAGAGCAGGGCATGGCACATAGCAAGCACTGTATAATCATTGGCTTTTAAGGGAGAGAAACAATAAATAGTATGGAAAGTGGTAAGTATTTTAAAGAAAACTAAAGCTGAGAAGAGGGGGTTGGGGAAGGACCGGGAGGTGTTTGGCATTGTAAACACATGGACTGAGCCTGGCGTGGAGCAGACTGCCACATATGTTTGTGAGCCACAGCCACTATCTAAACCACAACCTGGACATAAAAGAAATGGAGGTACATAGGCTGAGAGAGTTAGGATGCTGAGCCTTGAGAAAAATCTTACGGACACTGCAAGCCATTGCATAATGGTGGTGTAAAACTGAGCCCTTGAGTCCTCTCCCCCACACACACTGTCTTCCCTGCTGGGCAAAACGCAGGCAGAGTGAGGGCCAGCCCTGCCTGAGTGACTCACTCATTCCCACGCACACCTCCGGGCAGGACGGCCCGGCCAGCACTCCCAGCCGTGGTCACCCAGACCTGAGCCAGCATCAGGCAGGTCCTGCGATCCTCTCGAATTGAGTGTTGTGGAGTGGAAAGCTCTCAGGTATGGCCAGCACCCGCAGACGGCCCCTGGTCACCCGGGGCAGGCTCGCCCTCTGTGCGCGCCGGCATTCCCATAGGTGCTGGCGCGCTCTCGTTCCTTCTCACTTGACACAGCCACATGCTCACAGACACGCATGGTACATGCCCACACACAGCCAGCCACCAGGCACGTGGCCTGCCTCTGTCTCACAGGGCGCTGTGGGGGCGGACACACACCTCTGAAGGACGCACACCTGCATGTCTTCATCTTCTTACACACGCGACTCCACCGCTCCATCCGCCCGCTTCCGCCATACCCGCTTCCCAAGGATAACAGGCATGCCAGCTCTCCTTCCCTCCTTAGATGTCTTTCTCTGCCTCCCATGACTGCACCCCCACCTCACGCACATGCACAAAGATCGGGAGGCACACTCCCTCCTCACATTCGCTGTCCTTTCCCCAGGCCTTTAGTCACACACAGTTCCCAGGTTCTGTTGTGAGCACTCCGTGTAAGCCCACCTGCCTTCCCCACACCATGCACAGGCACACACATGTATTTTCCTTCTCCCTCGCATACACACTTTCTCACATGGCCACCTTCCTTTTCTTCTCTTTCACTCTCCCTTGCTTGCTCACTTTACTTGCTCACATTGGTACATTTGAACTCACACTCCCCCCACTTCTGTGTGTAGGTGTTCACATTTGCAAGAAAGCAAGCAACACTGTGGATGCTGGGGCCTCTGCTGTTTACCCCAGCCAGCGTCATTACAGGCCTAGCCTGGGACCCGCAGCTTCCTGGGGTCCAGGGGAGGAGTGGGGAGATGACAGTCGGTGCCAGCGACAGCTAGGACTTGAAGTGGAGCAACATCACCAAGTGTTGCGTTTGGCGTCTCCAGTGGGCAGACTCAGGGGCAGGCTGGCTCCTAACATTTGCAGGGATGGAGGCCCAACCACAAACAAGGCCCCTAATAGTACACCAGACCTTACTCAATCCTCCACTGAAAGGGGCTTACACCAGAATGATCTATAGGGGGGAAAAAGTCCACCCACAAAGAAAGAAAAATACCAAAAAATACATTAAAAGGAAATCAATGCCTTTCCCAGCATGGTAGGATTATGGATGACTTGGTTTTTCTTTATGTTTTTTGGGAGGGCAGGGGGATCTCCATATTTCCTAAAATCACTTTTTTATTTATATATTTATTTATTGCAGAACTGGTAATTGAACCCAGGAGCATTCTACCTCTGAGCTACACCCCCAGCCCTATTTTTTATTCTTTATTTTTTAAAAATAAAAATAAAGAACCTGTCTGAGCCTCCCAAGTACTGAGATTACAAGTGTGCTCCACCACGCCTGGCTTAGAAAATCATTTTTTAAAGAAAGATTGAAGCCAGGTGTGGTGGTGCATGCCTGTAATTCCAGTACTTGGGAGGCTGAGATAGGAGGATCACATCCAGCCTCAGCAACTTAGTGAGACCTTGTTTCAAAGTAAAAAAAAGCTCAGTAGTAGAGCACCCCGGGGTTCGGTTTGATCCCTAGTACCATGAAAAATAAATTTTTAAAAAAGATTGCCCACTCCAAAATTCTAATTAATTCTTGACAACATAAGGGTAGCTGGTGGGGAAGGGTCCCTCTAGGTCAAGTCACCTCCCTTTGGATTGAGTTGCTCAGCTGGCAGGCCCCAAACCTGGAACTGACCTAACCCCAAGGATCCTAATGGGGGTTGGTTAATCCTGCAGAGACAACCACTAAGACAAGGAATCCCCTTGTAGATAGCAACAAAATGACTCAGGGGTCGTGTTGGTGAACCATCTCAGGGAAAAGAGATTCAGGATCCGTGGTCCACTTGACAGTCAGCTCTGTGCAGCTAAATGCATGAGTCTTTCCCTTTCAGGGGATATAGGCTCCCTCGCAGCTGGGGCCTCTCTCCAGTTCCAGGGTGCAGACAGGATGAAGGGCCCTCCGCTTCTCTTTCTCTTTGGACATTGGCCCAACTTCCAACTCGGTGGTTTTGTTTCGGGTTTCCTTTGGGGAGCAGGAGGGGATTATGGAAGGTTTTCAGACCATTGTTGGTCACACTGCTCGGTACATGGCCCTTGGTGATCTTCAGTGGTCCATATAGGAAACCTGCTCTGGTTTCCTATGCTTTAGTCCTTTTTTATCTACCACTGCTATACCCCTCTCTGTAGTTAATGTGTTTCATGTGCATTTTGTTTCTGTGTGTTCTTGTAGAATAGGTAGCAATGTTTTGCGTGTGTGCATGCTTGCATGTATCTGTGTTTTACTGGGGATTAAACCCAGGGACATTCTACCTCCAAGCTACATCCCCAGCCTTTTTTTTTTTCTTTTTTCTTTTCTTTTTTTTTTTTTTTTGTGGTACTGGGGATTTAACCCAGGGGCTTCTACCTCCGAGCTATACCTCCAGCCCTATTTTTTATTCTTTTATTTTGAAACAGGGTCTCACTAAGTTGCAGAGGGCCTCACTAAGTAGCTGAGGCTGGCTGCAAATCCGGATCTTCTGATCTCAGCCTCCCAAGTACTGGGGTTATAAGCGTGTGCCACCACTCCTGGCTTTTTTTTTTTTTTTGAAACATGGTCTCACTAAGTTGCTGAGAGTCTCACTAAGTTGCTGAGAGTCTCACTACATTGCTGAGGCTGTCTTTGAACCTACAATCCTCCTGTCTTAATCTCCCAAATTCTGGGATTACAGGTGTGTGTCACCATGCCTGGCTGTTCTCTGTTTTCTAATTGTGTATTATGATACAGATGGTCCCTGACTTACAATGGTTAGACTGAAAATATTTTGACTTTAAGATGATGCAAAAGCAATATGCATTCAGTAGAAACCAAACTTCAAATTCGGAATTTCAGTTTTTTCCCATGCCAGCAATATGCTCCTCCAACATGATGCTGGGCAGTGGCAGCGAGCCCCAGTTCCCAGTCAGCCACAAGATCACAAGAGCAAACAACTAAGACTCTACATGTACTGTGGTGCTGAGCTTGAGGCTTAGTGGTTAGGTATATTAAAGCCATTTCTACTTAAGATGTTTTCAACTTACAATGGGTTCCATGGGTCGTGACCCCATCGTAAATTGAGGAGCATCTGTATTAGATCTCATTTTTATCCCTCAGCACCACAAGTGCTCCTAAGCTCCTTGATCCTTTGCTCCTGAGGGCTGTATATACTCACCACTATGTCCCTGGACTCTTGGCCTACCAGTTCCCCTGGCAGTAGCCGTGCACGTGCCTCTGCTCCCCACAGCCTACCACAAGTAGCACAGGAGGGGAACATTGGTTTACATACTCGCTTAGGAACTGTATGAAAATTTCTTTGATGTATATACCCTGCAGCAGAACTGCTAGTTCTGGAAGAAGCTAGAGCAGAGAACCTGGAAGAAGGTGTTGTGGGTGGAGCCTAGAGAGAGAAGCAGGGTCCATTTCTTATTGACCTTGACAAGGATTTTGGTCTTTCTCCTAAGATCAAAGAGAAGCCATTGAATTAAACTAAAGCAGGGAGCTCGGTGTTGGAGTGGTGTTGTTCGTGTTGTTTTTTATGCAGAAGTTGGTCTTCAGAGTTGGAAGGGCCCTTAAAGACTCACTCTTTGAGCTGGCATGATTGTGCATGCCTAGCATCCAAGATCCTCAGGAGGCTGAGGCAGGAGGACCACAAGTTCAAGCCCAACCTAGGTAACTTAGCAAGATCCTGTCTCAAAAATTTCTAAGAATTAAAAAACTCACTCTTTGAATTTACAGAAGGCCTGCAGAGGCAGTGAGATGCCCAGAGTCACACAGCCTGATAGAGGCAGAGCCCTTGGGTTTCCTGGCACCTTGCAAATAAATGCATTGTGAGTTTCCTGGATTGCTAAGGGCCATCTGATGGTGACAGCTCCGGGAAGCTTGGTACTGCTGTCCCCGGGGCGTTAGGCTGCTCTTGCTACCCTCCTGTCACCTGGACTTTCCTAGACCTCAGAGGCTATTTAACAAGATCCACCCAAAACCCCAGGCAAGGACCCAGCCTCCCACTGTCATGGGGCCTCTGCCCCTCCAGACACCCACAGGCAGCCCCTGTTAAACTTCCTGTGCTGGCTGAATAATGAGAGAGAGCTGAACCAGAGGGTTATAGTCAAACCAATCCTGGTCCAAAAAAGGGTCCAAAGAGCCTCTTGCTCTTTGGACCCTTTCCTCACCTGTGAAATGGGAGGGTGGAGCGAGATGCTGTCTCAAGTCTGTCCTGTCCTCCCCATGCATTTCTACCTGTCTTGACACCAGGGGCTTGGTACCCCATCGCCCGGGTCTCTGATGTCAGTTCTTTCAGCTCTCCGCGTGGGCAGCCGAGACAGAGGTGCACCCTCAGAGTTTCATTGACCCTTTTCACCCTTGTACTTTTGGGCCTCCGCTCCAGAGAGGCACAAAGAACAGAGCTTTTGTTTGCAGCAACAAAGCTGTTTGCAATTTCAGATAGAACCATTTTATTATATCCCATCCAAAGAGTACTTGAGTCGCATTTTGTTTTGAAAGCTTGTTAGCATTCTGGATTTAATTAACAGTCAGAGACAAAGCTGCCCTGCCTCCCCACCCCCAGTCCATCCTACTCTATCCACTGACCCCAGTCCCCAGCCAGCAGCCTCAAAGCCTCTGCCCACGTCCAGGTAGGGCAGCCGTTGTCCTCCTGGGGGCTCACCTGGCAGATGAAAGGGAAATCCTCATGGTTGCCTTTCCCTCATGATCCCTTCCCTTCTCTCCCTCTCATCTGCAAACTCTGGCTGCCATTTACTGAACATTCACCATATGCCAGGCTCCAGGCTAAGCATTTTGTATGTATGACCTCATGGTATATTCAAAGTGCTATGAAAAAGGTTTTAGTATACCTATTTTGCAGAGGAGAGACTGAAGTTCAGAGAGATTGTCATTTACCCAAGGTCACACAGGTAGCAGGTCGGGCCTCAAACCTCAGAATGTAGGACTCTAAAACCTTTGTCTGCAAGCCACCACAGGACGCTACCTGCCTGGAGACAAAGCCACTGTGGGAGTAGGAAGAGCTGCAGTATAGACTGGTAGGATCGGGTTCGAGAGATAATTCGGGTTATTTGGAAACCTGCCTACCTTGAGCTGCCAGCCACAGGCACTGTTCTTGCTTCCCAATGTGCCCCCTTCCATGGCACAGCCTCTCTGGTGTCTGCAAACAGTGGTCAGTCCTCACTGCCACTCCATTCTAAGCAGTGCGTACCCTCAGTTCCCAGACCCCTTCCCGTCGTCTTGGTTCCAGTTCTGCTCTTCTATGCTTCCTCCTCCAGACCAATCTCCCCACCTAGGGTGTGATGAGCTATGCCAAGGGGAGAGGCCTGTGCCCCCCACCCTGAGATAGTCTCTGCCCTCTCTTCCTGGAAGACACTGAAGCTCCTTCTCAGGTAGACTTCCCCCATGTTATAGTTTGGATATAAACTGACCCCCAGAGAAGTTCATGTGTTAAGCTGCACAGCCAGGTTTGTAGCCAGGCAGAAGGAGGTGGTTCCCTAGGGGTGTGGCCTCAGGGTCCGCCTCTGTCCCTGGCCCCCTCTTCTTTCTCTCTGTCTTTCTGCTTCCTGGCCACCATGAGGTAAAAGTGGTTTTTCCTCCACCATACCCTAAAGCACTGTCACTGCGATTCCTGCCTTGAAGGCTTCAAGGACTGACCTCTGAAACCATGAGCCCCACATAATCCTTTCTTCCTTTAAGTTGTCCTTGTCAGGTATTTTGGTCACAGCAGTGAAAAAACTAACTAAAACAATCCCGGCCAGGAGGAGGAAGTAGCAGTGGAGGCCAAGTTCGAGGCAGACAGCACAAGGTCTGGCTAAGAGGACAGATGCTGGAGTCGGGCCACCTGGGTCAGAGCCCTGGCTCTTCCATCCATGAGTTGTGATGACCTCGGGCAAGTCACCTACTCTCACATTTCTGTTTTCCTATCTGTAAAAGGAAGGTCTGATTTCCTCTGTCATACAGTTGTCCTAAGGGTTGAGTGAGTCAGTACTTAAGCATACAAAAAAAACAGCAAAGGCTACATGGACTTTTCTAACCTAGCCTCATAGTTCTTTAACACCACTTGTGCCACGTTCCCTTCTTCAAAGCAATCATCCAGGAAGGGGGATATAGACTCTACCTATTGACGGGAGGAATGATGAAGAACTTACACATTTTAAGACCACCACGGGGATTAAGTTACAGAAAGATTAAACAACTTGCCCAGGTCATGTGGCTGATAAATGGTGAGCACCCACATTCTAGTCCATAATCCTCTTGGGCCCAAATTTGTTTCTGTTTCCCACCCCGTCCTGCCAGTCTAGGGAAAGCAGAGATGAGTAAGCTGGGGGCCGAGCTGTCCTCAGCCAGCTCACCATCCAAGGTGGACCTGTTGCCGACCCAGCCTTTGTCATCTTGCCACCCCCTCTGTGGATCTCTTTATCTTGTTGCTCACTGCTTAGCAGGACCGAGGGGTGGAGGAGTTGCAGGGAGCCCATACAAATTCCCAGAACCCTGGATCTACCAGCCATTTGCCTTTGCTGGGAGGAGCTAGACATGGGCTTAGTGAAGAGACAGGTGTGGAGCTGGTGCTCAGTAAATGTTTGCAAATGGAAACCTGGCCTGGGGGACGTTGCCCTCTCCCCACCACATACCCTCTGACTCCTAGTTTGCCTGCTGCACACCCCCTAAAATCCAGCAGAAAGTGGGGCATCACCACCACATCCATGTCCAACAAGGCCAGGCTCCTCCTCTCAGAGCCCAAGGTAGTACTGATGGTATGGTATGATATGATGGTGGCAAGAATGGCAGATTGGGCCCATTCCTTCTAGACCCTTCCACCCTAGGCCCTTCTCATTTCCTTTGCAGTACCTCCCTTGATTCAGGACCTACCAAGCAAAACTTCAAAACAAGCCTTGGTGTGCCTGCCCTGCCTCATCCCTCTTGTGGAATAAGAGAATATCAATAAATATGGCGGCCCATTGACCTGGATTTAAACCCAGGTCTGTCATTTCTTGGCTCTGTGACCTAGGGAAAGTCGCTGAACCGCTCTGTGCCTCTGTGACTCCATAGTTAAGATGTGGACAGTAATGTCAACCCGCAGCATGGTTGTGAGTACTGAATAGCAAAAGGCTCACAGTGTTCCCAGCCTGAGCCAGTTCAGGGGCATGATGCATGGCAAGCCCTGTGGTTCACCTTCCTCAGGTGGCAGCTGGTAGGAATTGCCCAAGGCTACCTTATCTCTCCCACACTCCCCTGTACCCCAAGAAGACAGGAGTGGTAATCCTATAAACGAGGGAAAACAATGTCTCACAATGGTATTTTGGACATGGTGATAGGGCATGGAGCGGGTACCACCACCCAGGGTGACAGGCCATGGAACAGGCACCACCACCGAGATCAGTCAGGGGTGAGGTACTGGTGCTTCTCAGAGATGATGTGGTACAGGAAGCAGAGGTCTGGTCCTGGGCTTGGGGAAGTAGGCCCTTCTCATGTATTGACTAAAAGTGTGGGCTTGCCGGGCATGGTGGCACACACTTGTAATCCTTGTACTCGGGAGGCTGAGACCAGAGGATCCAGGTTCGCGGCCAGCCTCAGCTACTTAGTGAGGCCCTCCGCAACTTCATGAGACCCGGTTCCAAAATAAAGTATAAAAAATAGGGCTGGAGGTGTAGCTCAGAGGTAGAATGCCCCTGGGTTCCATCCCCGATACCACAAAAAAATAAAAAAATAAAATAAATAAAAGTGTGGGCTCTGGAGGTAGACTGCCCTGGTACTAGTCTTAGCTTCTACCCACTTATTAGCAGACCTTGGTCAAGTGACTTAACCCCTCTGTGCCTCCATTTCCTCATCTGTAAAATAGGGGTAAGAGTGCATCTACGTTTCTTGGCTTGTTATGAGGGTTGGAAGCATTAATATGTGTAAAGCACTGGGCTGCACCTGGCCCATGCTAAGTGCTCCAGTCCGCCAGGTGACAGTGGTCATGGTAGCGTTCTGCCATTCTGCTGGCTGCTGACCTTGGGCAAGCCACGTCTCCTCTCGGGGCCTCAGTTTTTCCATCTGAGATATTAGCAGGCTGGACCTGATGCCCCTCAAGGCGTGTCATGCTCTGACTGTGAGTGACTGGGAGCCTGAGCAAGACTGAGTGCGGTTTTCTGTTGGGTTGGGTCCCCTGTGACTGTGTGGGCTTAGCTGGGAGGTCACTCTCGGCCACACTGTGAAGGAAGAAAAAAAGCTGAATGGGACAGAGCCTCCCTCCTCTTGTAAACAGGAACAGGCTGAGCCAGCCTTCCGCTCCAGTTCCGGTGGGCTGGCCGCCTGGGAGCTTGAAAGATGAGTCACCGCCGGAGCCGCCAGGGTTCGGTTCTGGAGCTCAGGCGGCACCAGCCCCAGGGCAGAGAAGCTGCAGAGTATCTGGTGGGATTTGAGAGCCGGGTGACAGGAGAGAGACCATAGTGTCCCTAAACACCCCAGGTGACATCTGATAGCCATTTGCCTGCATGCCCTACCCAGGATCCCTGGAACTCTGGCCTGCAATGCTGAGCTCCTCCATCCTTCCAGTATTTCTTTCCTTCCATCCATACCATTTAGCCTCTGAGGTTCTATCAGCCAGCTATCTGGCACAAAAACTGCACCACCACCCTCAGGCAGCTGGTTAGGGTTCAAGGTTCCCATAGAAACAGGGTGTCATTCCCTCCCTCCCTCCGGAGGGCTCACCATCCTCCCTGCCTCTGCTGCAGTGACCCTTTCCTGAGAAGCAGGATGGCGAAGTGGAACCATCCCTTGGTGTCAGCAAGTCCTGGGTTCAAATCTCAGGTCTGCACTCACTTGGGCAAGGCACTTAACTTCTCTAAGCCTCGATTTCCTCTCCTGGAAAATCCCCTTCACCCGTGACGAGCCCGAGTTTGCATCGCTTGTCAGCAAGCCACCTCTCAGTCAGGGCTTCCTGCGTGGCAACGCAGCTACCTCGCTGTGAACTATTGAGAAGCCAGCCCTTGACATGAGCAGCCGCCTCTCACCGACAAAGCGGGGCTGATGATGCTAACGTCTACCTCACAGGGCTGCCGAGGGAAGCAGATGCAACTGCGTGCGCACAAGCGCTCTGGGAGCTGCGCTGAGCCGCGGAGTGAGGCGGCATTGTCATTCCCAGAACAAGAGAGAGCGGAAGGGAGGGCAGGGCAGGGAGAAGAGCTGACGTGGGCTCTAAGAGCAGGACCCCAGTGGTCCATGCAGTCAAGACTGTTTTCTTCACTGCGGAATCCCAGAGCCCAGCCCAGTACTTGGCAAAGTAGGCACGCGGCAAATGCTTCCTGAATGGCATGAAAGCGAGTCCTTGTGTTCCCAGAGCTTGGCATGTAACTGATGCTCAGTAAATGTGTGTTGGACTCAGGCATGAATGAGCAGAGACTGAAGTCAGGGAGATAGGTTCCTAGCCCAGTTCTCTACCTCTGCACAGACCCCCACTACCCACCCCCAGATCAAGGGTTCTTAACATGAGGTCTGTGGATCCCCCCAAATTATATACAGGATGTGTTTGAAAATGTATCTTTCTGGGTGCTTTTAAATAAACTCTGAAAGATGTACACCTACCAGGCACTCAAGAAATACCCATCACTTAGATTTACCAGGCCCCCAGGGTGCCAGGTACTCACTGGTTTAAGAACAAAAATTAAAAAACTTCTCCTTTGTCTCTGAGATCTGCATACAAGGCCCCCTCAGCCTGCAGTTTCCCTCCCACCTCCACAGTGTGCAAGGCAGTTAACCTGCCATCTTGCATAGGAAAAAGTGACGGTCACACGTCCTCAGAGGGGCTTGCCTTCAGAGCCGCTGTTCTGCTGGGTGGGTCTCACAGCGCTGTGCACACTCTGTCAATGGCGTATGTCCCACAGCACACATTTAGACGTGCCAGGTGGTAGTCAGGACCTGAAGCCTAGGAATATTAACTAAGTTCCATGATAATCTCAGAGCTCTCATCTCTTTTTAAGAATATTTTTCTCACTACAAATATATGTGTGTTTATGAAATTTAGGATTTGTAAGTAAAACCACCTCTAATCTTACCCCCCAAAGAACTGTTGTCAACACCCTGATTATATTCTTCCTATTTACCTTGTACAGCATTCATTAAGCACTTGCTATGTGCCATGTGTCGGCTGTTCTCCATGCTCCACAGGCTCATGTTAACCTCCCCTCTTCATCCCACTCCCCCAGCACTGGGAATTGAACCCAGGGCCTCAAGTATGTTAGCCACACTCCAAGCCCCAAACCTCTCATCTTATATCAGCTATTCTTTTGTGTGGGGGGGGGTGGTACTAGGGATTGAACCCAGGGGCATTCTACCTCTGAGCTACATCCCTAGCCCTATTATTTTGAAACAGGGTCTCGCTAGGTTGACTAAAGTCTCACTATTTGCTGAGGCTGTCCTGGAACCTGCAATCCTCCTGTCTCAGCCTCCCAAGTACTGGGATTACAAATGTGCACCACCACACCCGGTTTACATCAGCTATTCTTTATCTTTTTTTTTTTTTTATGGTACTAGAGATTGAACCCAGGGACATTCTAACTCCAAGCTACACCCGCCAGCCCTTTTTATTTTTTATCTTGAAATAGGGTCTCATTAAGTTACTGTGTGCTGGCCTGGAACCTGCCTACAATCATCCTGTCTCAGTCTCCCAAGTACTGGGATTACAGGCATGCACCACCATGCCTGGCTTTCTTCATCTTTTTATAGGCACATTTATACTTTCTTAATTTTTAAGGCCAATGAGATCATACTGTTTTATAACCTTGCCTTTTTTACTCCATACTTTCAAAAGTTCTTTCCAGGTTATTAAATATTCATCAACACAGTAATTTATAACAGCTGCATGATATTTTATTGCAGGCACGTCCCTTGCTTGTCAGACCTGGGTGCATGTACCCCTGAGGGCAAAGCCACAGGATAAATGTCACACATCTTCCTGAAGCAGAAATTTGACTTGAAGCCTTGGGAGGGGAAAAAAACATTTTATTATCAAAATGAGTGCAGATATACTTTAGGATACAGAACACCCATGAATTTTAAAACAAAACACCAAAGTCCAAAATCATGTGAGCTTGCTGTTATTCCCAGAGGCCCACATTCCCTCCCCTTTGAGGATGACAGAAGCATCTAAGGAGAACTGAATTTTTGTTCAAGCTCCTCTTTTTGCCCATAAGGAAGCTGAGACCCAGAGAAGAGAAGGGATTGCCCAGGGTCCAGAGCATGTGAATTGCAGAGCTGGGGCATAGAGGCCAGGTCATCCCAGGTAACCCTTCCACCTGTCCTTATTTGGCTTCACCTGTCAAATGTGTGGGTGGGGACCTTGCCCTTGAGAAATCAGCCTCTGCTATCGATGGTAGAAACACTTGGCTTCCCACATGATCCACCCTCTAGCGGCAGCTTTTCCTCTCTCACCCTGCTCCAGGGATCTGAGCTGACTACCTAGGTAATTAGTAACTGTGCCCTCCATGGGGAGATGCCCTCTTAGACTCCACCAGCACTTAGATGTATCACGTAGTGCATTCTATTGTAAACATATTTACTGGTCTGTTTTACCATTGAGACCAGTAGCCTTTTAAAGGAAGTATTATGTGTTCTCATCATTATAATCTGCTATTTAGCCTGCCGGGCATGGTGGTGCAGGCTTGTAATCCCAATACTTGGGAGACTGAGACAGAATCGCAGGTTCAAAGCCAGCCTCAGCAACTTAGTGAGGCTCTCAGAAACTTAGCAAGACCCTATTGCCAAGTAGAGAATAAAATAGGTCTTGGAGTGTAGCCTGGAGGTAGAAGGCCCCTGCATTCCATCCCCAGTACCACACACAAAAAATAAATCTGCTATTTATTGGGTACCTACTAAATATCAGGCACCATGCTTGGTATTTTATCTATAGTATTTAAAGTCTTCATAGCAGCTGAGCACGGTGACACATACCTGTGATCCTGGTACTTGGGAAGCTGAGACAGAAGAATTGCAAGTTCAAGGCTAGCCTTGGCAACTTTATGAGACCTTGTTTCAAAATTTAAAAATAAAAAGAGCTGGGATGCAGTTTAGAGGTAGAACATCACTGGGTCCAATCCCCAGTACTATAAAATAAAATAAAGTCTTCATAATAGCTTTTAAAAATATGTATTATTATCCCCCTTTATCAGGTAAGAAAGCTGAGTAACAGAATATCACTTGCCCATCATCAAGCACTTGTTTAGTGAATATTTATTGTAGACTTACATGCCAAGACTTGTGAGAGATGCTGTAGACAGTCATGATGAGCAAAACTGAGACCACTCCTGCCCTCACAGGACTTCCAGGAGAGGAAAGGAGATGTTACCACAGATCATTTCATAAACCATGGTGAGGGTAATGTAGCCTGGAGCCCATCTGCCTGCCTCAAATTGAACCCACCTCTGCCACTTACCACTAGGTGACCTTGGACAGGTCTCTTCACCACTCCGTACCTCATCTTTCTCTTCTTTTGATTTTTTTTTTTTTTTTTTTTTTTTGCCGTAGTAGGGATTGAACCCAGGGGCATTCTACCTCTGAGCTACATCCCATCCCCAGTCCTATTTTTTTATTCTTTATTTTGAAGCAGGGTCTCACTAAGTTGCAGAGGGCCTCACCACCACACCCAGGCTCATCTTTTTCTTCTGTAAAATAGGGATGATAGCAATACCAAGTTCTTAAGGGTACTGTGAAGAGTAAATACACAAATGTATGTAAAGCACTCAGAATGGAGCCCTGCATCCCCAGGGTGTATTGTTGCTGGTGGAGTGAAAGAGGAGTGGCCCGAGATGCTAGTATATGATAGGACAGGACCTACCTCAGGTGGCATTGGATTGAGCTCTACAAGATGAACAGGAGTTACCTCGGTGAGGTATATGGGAGGCAAGAGATGGGAGCAGGGTGTTGGAGGGTGTCACAGGTAGAGGGAATCACACGTTCAAAGCACAGGGCCAGCTCACCTGAGGAGCTGCAAGGGCATGACTGGGACAGAGCAGAAGGGGAGCCAGCCAGGTCAGACTGGGAGGGAGGGCCGCTGGACCAGGGCTCTTTGCACCACACTGTAGATGAGGCTCAGGAAATGTTTGGTGAGTGTGAGCGAGCACATGCACCAACATCTATACCAGCCTCATGTGGTTCTGTTGTGATCCAGCCAGAAAAGAAGCCCAGTGTCCCACGTGCACATGCCCATCCCCACAGTCGAGCTGTACAATCCACTTTGTTGGTCCTTCCCTTCTTGTAATAAACTAAGATATGAGTTTGGGTTGGGGCCTCCAACATCTGTGACTCAGCAGGATGGATGCTGCTGAAATCCCCACACTACAGCCAGGGGCTCAGGTCAAAGTGTTCAGATGCTTAGTAGTGGACTGTTGAAATGATCTTAGCAGAAATCAGCATATGAATCGGGGCGGGCAGAGGGACTCAGAGGACATGGTACCAGCCCCTATTGCACTCAAGAAAGCACTAGGGCTCTGCAAAGCACAGTTAGAAAGCCAGGGATTAGCCGGGCGTGGTGGCGCACGCTTGTAATCCCAGTACTTTGGGAGGCGGAGACCGGAGGATCAGGGTTCGCAGTCAACCTCAGCGCGCATGCGTGCGTGCGCGATCGATCGATCGATCGATCTCTCTCTCTCTCTCTCTCTCTCTCTCTCTCCCCCCCTAGTGAGGCCCTCCGAAACTTCGTGAGACCCGGTTTCAAAAATAAAGCATAAAAAATAGGGCCGGGGGCATAGCGCGGAGGTAGAACGCCCCTGCGTTCAATCCCCGGTACCGCAAAAAAAAAAAAAAGAAAGAAAGCCAGGGAGTCCAACCCCCATTTCCAGGTGGGGAAACTGAGGCTCAGAGAGGGAGTGACTCTCCTGAGGTCACACCAACTAAGAAAAGACTGGAACTGGATCCCAGACACTTTGGCACCGATTCTGCTACACCAAGATTTCCTCCACACCGCCCTAACTGCCCCCACCCCCTCTCAGTGTGGGGGTGTCCAGGGGGGGCGTGGCTGCACTCATGTCAAGAGCCCAGCTCCAGTCCCAGTCGGGGCGCAGACCCCGAGAGACAGAACTCCAGAGGGCTGGCATAGGTGGGTCGTTCTGGGTCACAGCCTGGTTATGCTGTGTCTTTCTCTCTTTCTTTTTAAATTGAGTTTGAGGTGGTTGTTTTTTGTTTCCTTAAGAAATGGAAAAGAATGAAGCTGCGTAAATACAACGATATTAACTCTGAAAAACCTCCTGCCATTTTAACTCTGTTACTGGAGAAATAAAAGAGAAATAATTTGTCCACCCACACTTAGCTCTTTCTGACGAAGGTAGGTGAATATTGCTTTGCTAATCGAGGGTGACTGCTGGAAGTGGAGCCACGCTGGCTGATCCCGGATTGAGAGGAAGCCACCGCCACCACAGAAGGAGCAGTCCACCGTGGGTCGGCAGAGCCCCGTGCACGGGCAGGGCCGGAGTCACTGGCCTGTCCCACCTTCCGCAGGTCTCCCCCAGCCGGTAGTGATGGAGGCGCTGGACGAGGCCAAGGGGCTCCCGGGGCTCCGGGAGGCGCAGAGAGAGATGCCACCGCCCCCGCCGCCCTCGCCGCCCTCGGAGCCAGCTCAGAAGCCACCACCTGGAGGCACCGGGAGCCACTCCCTCACTGTCAGGAGCAGCCTGTGCCTGTTCGCTGCCTTGCAGTTACTGGTAAGGATGTCGCAGGCCTCTCCAGGCCTGGCGAGGGGGTGGGTTGAGGGACGGCCTTCCACTTCCTCCCCAAGATGGCTGCCTGGGGAGGCGGGGGATGAGGGGCCTTCTTGTGACCCTCGGTGACTCCAGGTCCTCCAGACTGATGTGAGGGGGAGGCAGGGATTCCGCGTTACAGCCTCAGTAGCTAAGCCCCTGAGGCCCTCCCTGACCTGGAACCAGGAACTCGGGGCCCAACCCTTGACCCCTGATCCCGAGGCCTTCCTGCCTGTGGAGGCCTTTCTGGGAGGCTTCCCTCTTTACGTATGTACCTGTGGGGTCTCCTCTGGGAAGGGTGTCGCTTTGGCTGCTTCTGGTCAGGCCTCCTCGGGGTCAGGGTACTTGGACCCTTCCCTCAGCCACCCAGTCTGGACCTGAGAGGTTCAGGAGCCTCGTCGGGGTCCCAGGCTGGAGTTGGAGGTGAGACTATGGGGGCAAGGAGACTGGGCTCTGAACTCCACCCACTCCCCCTGACTGCCCCAGCTTGCCTGTGGGGTGCTGTGGTTCAGCGGCTATGGCCACATCTGGTTGCAGAACGCCACAGACCTCATCTCCTCGCTCACACTCCTGAAACAGCTGGGACCCGCTGTGAGTATGCCCCGGGAGCCCCAGGGCGGGGATCAGCTGGGGGCCTCCAGTCCCACCCTCCCCGACCGGAGGGACCTTCTCGGAGTGCAGGGGATACTTCCGAGCCCTTGAACATCCTCTGCCTGCTCCTCGCCTCAGACCTGGGGTACCGTGTTCCCAGCCTCAGTCTTGTCACCCTTGAATAGAAAGCTCTGCCCCTCCTCCACGCCCTCCTCCACCCTGACCTGTTTGTCTGATGTTCCTCAGGCCTGGCTGGGCACTGGGACCTGGGGAGTCCCCAGTCTGCTGCTGGTCTCTCTGTCAGTGGGCCTCGTCCTCGTCACCACTGTGGTAAGGCGCCTCCTGCCCTCCCCAGCGCTTTGCTCCTCTGACCCAAGGCCCCGCTTCTCCTGCTCCATGTCACCCACAGGCTGGATGGCCTGGCTTCTGGGTAGGGTCAGCTTCTGTCTCCTGCCAGTGTGCCCAGCCTGGGGAGAGACTCCTCCCTAGAAATTGGTTTGCAGCAATCTGGGCTGGGGAAAGGTCTGAGGGAGGGGGAACCCCCAGGCCCCCCCAAAAAGGCATGAACCCACAAGAAACTGAGGGGCAGGGAGGGAAAGGGGCATCCTCTAGACAAGCAGCAGCGCCCTGTAGACAGCTCCCAGGAGAACAGAGCTGCTCTTGACACTTGCAGGGGCGGAGGGCCCGATCCTGCAGGCACCCCAGGAACCAGGGGACAGCCAACATGGCCCCAAGTCCACCATGCCCTGTGCTCCCAACCAGGTGTGGCACCTCCTGAAGTCCCCCGCAGAGCTACCCGCTCCGCTGCCCACAGAGGACAGACGCCAGTCAGTGAGCCGCCAGCCCTCCTTCACCTACTCAGAGTGGATGGAGGAGAAAGTCGAGGATGACTTCCTGGACCTGGACCCGGTGCCCGAAACGCCCGTGTTTGACTGTGTGATGGACATCAAGCCTGAGGCCGACCCCGCCTCGCTGACCGTCAAGTCCATGGGTCTGCAGGAGAGGTGGGAGGGGTGGAGGAGGGGTGGAGGAGGGGTGGGCTTGACGGGCCCTCCAGCTCTCAGCAGGGCAGATGCCAACTCTGACTCCAGTGCCCCAGACAGAGCTAGCCTCATAGCTTAGCCAGTGTAGACACCTGCTTCAAGCAATTTGTGTACCCCAAGATGAATGCTAAAAAATACTGTTACTACACATGTAGGCATATGCGGTGTGCACACCCACAAACCCTCCTTTGCTCAAGGAAGTTTGAGTAGGTTTCCTTACTGCAAGACTTGTCAGCGCCCTTGACATGCCTGTGTTCATCATAAATCAGCAAGGGGATAGTATATGGCATTTCCCAAAGTCATTTGTCCCCAGAACCCTTTTCTAGAGTGTCTCATAGCATTTTGCAGAGCATACTTTGGGAGATGTAGACACCCTCTTTTCAGAGCCTAACCGGGTACAAACCAGATTATATTAGGTTTGAGCTACCCGCATGATGTCATAGAATGAGCACTGGACAAGGAGTCAGGAACCTAGCTTTTGTTTCAACTCTGCTGCCCTTTACCAAGCATAGACAATTCTTGTCCCCTCATGAGGACTCAGTTTCTCCTCTGTGTAATAAGGGCCCTCCCTGATCTGTGGTAGACACTGAGCATAGTAGAACCTATCTGTACTGCTACTGTGCTGCCCCAGGACACTCCCTTCCCTGGCGGCTGAGGGCCCAGCCTCTCCAGGACGAGTGGCCATTGCAGCCTCATCCCAGGACTGCTGGGCCCAGGGCTGTGGAGGGTCGGAGCCACCCTCTGGAGCTTGAGCCCTTCTCTGCCCTGGGCAGCTGTCTCCTCTGCAGGGCACGAGGGGCGTCAGGTGGCACTGCCTCCTGCATTGACTGAGAGTCCAGAGGGGGCCATTTGGGGTTGCTTTGGATGGAACCTTTGGAGCTGGGGCCCCCAGCACCCACTCAGCTGCTCGGCTGCAGGAGGCAGACAGGGGTGCAGGCCTTCACCTCAGGGCTGAGACTCATGCTCCTAACAATGGGATCTTGTCACACTCTCCCTCCCACCCCTGATCCCCCACCCTCCCCTCCACGCCCGAGGTCCCCAGTGCAGCCTCTCCCTGCACCAGACTCACTTCCCCCTTACTGGTCCTTCCAGGAGGGGCTCCAACGTCTCCCTTACCCTGGACATGTGCACCCCAGGCTGCGGTGAGGAAGGCTTCGGCTACCTCGTGTCCCCACGCGAGGAGTCAGCCCACGAGTACCTGCTCAGCGCCTCCCGCGTCCTCCGAGCCGAGGAGCTTCACGAAAAGGCCCTGGACCCCTTCCTGCTGCAGGCTGAATTCTTTGTGAGTCCCCTTGAGCCGGCCACCCCTGGGGGCAGACCTTGCCCCCCCACATCACTCACCCGCCCCACCAGGCTGGGGACGGGCTACCCAGATTGACCATCTGGAGTGGATCAACCTCACCTCCGTATCAGCTCTCCCACCATCTCGGGCGAGCTGCTTCTCCTCTGAGCCTCAGTTTTCTCATCTGGAGAATGGGATGGAAAGTATAGGGTTGTTGCCAGGATGACAGAGACCAGTCGTGTGAGCAGAGCAGCCCGCTGAATGACCAGCGTGCAGTGCTGTTGCTGGGTCTGTCACCAGGACTGTGCTCCCAAAGCCATAGAAAGAGCTTCTCGCTCTCCTGTCTCCCCACCCTCCTCCTGCCCAAGGTCCCCAAGTGGCGTTCGTGCTCCTGACATCTCTTCCAGTCCCCTCTGCTCCTGCCCACCCCTGGGGCTCTAGCTTGAGTTTGAGGAGCCCATAAATGACAGCCCTGCTCGCCTGCCCGAGTGAAGACCTAAGACCCAGGAGATCACAGTGGTGCCTTTATTGTCATAAAGGGTAGGTCCGCAGTGAGGCTCCACAGCGTGCAGAAGAGTGAGCTTCCTGATACCCAGAGTCCGCACACATCTGGGCTTTGCCCCATGGGGGCGTCCCCATCATTCTGTCTTGGCAGGAAGGCCCCAAGACGAGGAAGGAAGGGCTGAGGGTCACAAGCCTGCTTCCTCAGTCAAGCTTGTCAGTGGAGCTTCACCCATCAGCCCCCACAGACCCGCTGCTCCAGGGTCTCCAGAACTCAACACCCTGCCGCAGAAAGCAGCCTGCCTGTGTTGGGCGAGCCCTGGCCTCCTCTCCCAGCCTATGTTCCACCCCGCTGCTTCAGGGACTCCCCCATGCCTCCCTCACGTCATTCCCAATGCCAGCGCCTCTGGAAAGCCTTCCTTGACCCCAGCCTCAACTCCCACTCCAAGCTCCCACCCCCTATCTCCCCGTGAAGAAACAGCTCCTGTCCTCCACGCACTTCTCTGTTCAATAGATGATTGGAGATTTTGCCAGAGAGGAAGGAACGTGACCTGAACACCCACTCCAGGGCAGTTTTGCACGCGTGGTTTTTTCCCTTTGTTTCCTCCAACCACCCTAGACAATTTTCTGATCTGCATTTTACAAAGTCCATATAGTGTGTCCCAAAACAAGGAACAATATAAACTGTACACCATCCGGTGCTAAGCTGCGTGGACAGATCGGAGGCAGTGCAGAGGCCAGTGCCCTGGGGACTCGTCTGAGAGGAGATGGAGCTGGGGGTGAACCTTAAGGAATGGGAACAATTTGGAGAGGTGGAGGGGTGAGACCAACGCTCCCGGCAAGTGCAGTGACATAAACTCAGACCTGGAGGCAGGACAGAGAATGGCATGTTGATGACAGGGAAGAGCCAGGTGCCATCAGAGGTAAAGGGGGCCAGATCCAAGAAGACCTGACACACCAAGAGGAGGTCAGACTTGGAGCTCTTGAGACAGGATGGCGAGGAGGTGCACTCACTCGGCCCAGGGTGCTCAGCAGGAGGCTCCCTTCCTGCTGGCGAATCAGGGAAGGCTTCTCAGAGGTGGTGGCCTTTCAGATAGATGGGACGTACAGAGATGAAGGTGGGGCAGGTGTTATCACAGAGCAAGCAGCATGAACCATGGTCCTAAGAGGGATGCCCAGGGCAGGAACACAGAGCGGCAAAGGTCACATTTATTACACACTCATCATGTGCCAGTTTCTAGTCTAAATGCTTTATATATGCTAACTCATTTTATAGTGTATGTTTGTTGAATGAATGCATGCATGTAAGCCAGTTCCTGGGCCAGATGTTGGGGACAAGCAGCCCCTGGATTTGGACATCTTTGAGGGCCAGCCTGCAGCTGTTCACACCCAGTTTCCTCATCCCACAGGAAATCCCCATGAACTTTGTGGATCCGAAAGAGTATGACATCCCTGGGCTGGTGCGGAAGAACCGGTACAAAACCATCCTTCCCAGTGAGTACAACCCCCCCGGGGTCTGGGGGTGGCTCACCCTCACCTGGGAAGACCGTAAGCCCAGAACCAGGCCTCCCGGGGTGACTCATCCCTGGAGGAGAGGGATGGAGGGCTGGGGGTGCCCAGTGAGGGCAGAGCTTGGTTCCTGTCCTCACACGCCTGGACCCTGCCCGCCTGGCCCAGTGTTGTGCGGGGCTCTGTAGAAACACAGGGAGAAAGGGTGGCTCCTAGGAGTGTGCACAGCCCGAAAGGTATTTTCACATCTTTTCTCTCTTCAGAGTGGGCAGATTTTAAGGAGAAGAAATTGAGGCTGAGGTTAAGTGGCCTATCTGTAATCACACAGCTGGGAAATAGAGCTGAGCTTCAAACCTAGGGCTCTGTGACCCCAGAACCGGGCTCTCTCATCTACCTTGTGTTCAGTTTGGTCAGATGGTCAGTCCTCTAGCAGGCAGAGCCCCCCCCCCCACAGGGGAATGAGCTGCCTCTGCCCAGTAGTGAGCTCCTTGTCACTCGGTATGTTCAAGTGAGGCTGTTTTCTCCTTTGGCAGCAGTGAGACCAGGTGACCTAATGTTTCCATTTCATCCCTGTGGTGTCACGTTCAGGTAACTTTCATCCAACCCCTGGCTGCCTGCTACCCCTACCATGTTCTGGCTCCAGGCCCCAGGGCTAGCTTGGGGGGGGTGACTTGTCAAAAGTGAATCCCCAAAAACCTACTCCAGTCAGTTTATGGAGTAGCAAGATTTTAAAAAAGCAGTTTTGCCATCAGCATCTCCAACAACATGTAAGATGTCATGACTTATTTTTAACTTTTAAAATATCGACTTGTGGTTGCTATGGTTACGCAGTCTCTAGGTAGTTCCGGTTAAACAAAGCACCATTTAAGGCCAGGACGCATTAGGCAGGGCTGCTCACCTCTTCCTTCATCTTGCCCTCCCCTTCCCAGCTCTACCTGGAGGTGGGGGGAGATCTCATCATACCCCAGAACCTGTAGCTTTGCTGGCTACTCAGAATGGCCACTGGAGTCAAGCCACATTCCATGTGGTCCTGCTGGACTGCCGACAGGCTCAAGCAGCTTCCAGCCATACCCTGAGCCTCCAGGCCCCCGAGCCCAACAGTCTTATCAGCAAGAACTGACCCTGCCCCCTCCAAGACTGGGGAGGGGCAGAGGGCCGCTCAGGCTTAGCGGAGGCTGCCCCTCAGATCCAGGACTCCCTCAGGTCCGTTCTCCCATTCATGTGGCACATGCTTCCAGGGCCCCTATCCCAGGGACCGAGAAATGAAACATAAGTGAGACCCAGACCCTGTGTGCGTGGAGCTCCCAGCCTGCAGGGAGAGGCAGGTCTGTGGACAGTCACAGTCAGAGTGATCAGTGACCCAGAGGGCAGCGTTGAGAACAAGATGCAGAGAGACGATTCTCCTCCCTCTCACCACAGCGTCCTGAGCACCAAAACAGTGCCTGGCACCTGGCAGACATTCTGCACCTTTAAGAAAGAAAAGAAAGAAGGGAAGCCGGCGTGGTGGCGCACGCTTGTAATCCCAGTACTTGGGAGGCTGAAACAACAGAAGGAAGGAAATCTATCTCCCCTTCTCCATCCTCACCACCAAGTGACTTTTGGGGGATTCAAGCTTCCATGTTGTCCAATTCCAAGGGGTGCCATTTACATAGACTACATGACATCAGTGGCCGTGGAGTCAGTCGTGCCAGGCAGGGCAGCCCTGGGACCCTTGACACTTCTTACTTGGATCGTTGCAGTAATCTCGTGACTAGTCTCCTGCCCTCCACGTTTTCCTCTCCTGTCCTTCTGTCCTTGCCACCAAAATGGAGCAAAAAATCTAATCATACCAGTCTCCTTAAACATGTCCTTGTCACCCTTTCTAAGCATGGTTGGTAAGACTCGTTGGCATCTGGTTCCTTTCCAGCTACTTTCCTCACCAATCCCAACCTTGCCCTGCACACTTGAATCAGACAGGATGGTGTCCCCTGCTCCTCGTGCTACTGGTCCTCCAGCCCTAGCCAGGTGCGCCCTCTTCCAGGAAGCTCCGTCACCGTAATTAAGTCAAGGGCCCAGTGCCCGCATGCCACACACTGGCTGCCTGCCCAACTCTGTGTCTTCTTTGGGGCAGGGACCATGTCTTACTGATCTACGAGTCACACCGGACACCGAATTAGTTCTCAATAAGGGCTGGTGGAGTCAAATCGCTGCCATCACCACAGTGGTTCTTTAGTACCAAAGACCCTGGTACCTGGCCAGAGGGGCAGTGCCCACTTCTGCCCTCTAGCACCTAATCTGGGCAGGTGCAGACAAGGGGAGGGAGATGGCCCAGGCAGAACTTCCTGTTCCTCTTTTCTGCTGGCCACTCGGAAGCTCTCTCCGCCCCCTGCTTATCCTCACTCCTCCCCAGCCCTGCCACCCTTCTGTGCCCCTCTCCATGAGTACTGTTTCACCCCCAAGTCACCTGCCAGGACCCAGGTGTGGGCTGGGGCAAGAAAAGGACTGGAAAGGGGAGCTTATGCACGTCGGCCCCTGTTGCTCCCACCAGGTTTGGATCCTTCTGTATACCCATTCAGTTAAGGTAGAACTTGTCATGATGGTAACAAGAGCAACTGCCTCCTCTACAGTGTTTACCACTGCTGGCCTGCATTACTCGCTGCTCTAAAAGCTTCACCTAGTAACATCAAGTCCTTTAACCTTTACAAGATAAATGAGTTCATCGTGGGAGAAGTATGCCCAGTTTATAGATAAGGCACAGGGGGATTAAGTCAATGGCCCATGTTGACAGGAAGTCATAGAGGGAGGATCCAGACCAAGGCTCTCCAGCTTGGTGGTGTAGACTCTCAATGACACCCCCACACTGCCTTTGAGAGATGTATACATTGGCAGTGCCTTTAAGTCAGGCCTCTGTATGGCATTGGGGAAACTGAGACCCAGAGGAAAGATAAGATGGTGAGCTGGTGACAGAGCACAACCAGGACCCTGGGCTCCAGGCCCCCAGCCAGCTTCCCTGTGTACCCACAGAACGTCCCAATCCCAGTCCCAGCCTCCCAGGCTGACAGACTAGTCAATACAGGGAGGCTCCAGCTGGAACAAAACAAATCCCACTCCAGGAAGAAGAACAGGATGTTACGGGAATCTGTTACCATGGGATCTGACATGTGAAAAGATTGAGGGGAGGGGGAAACAAACCCCTGTGACGAGTGTATGTGTGTATGTGCTACGAGACCCCACAGTCTCATTTCAGACGTGGAAGACTTTACCCTTTTATCCAGTATTCTCCTTCAGCTTCCTACCCCCAAATCATAACAGCCCTTTATATTTGTAAAGCACTTTCACCTCTGTTTTCTCCTTTATCTTCCCAACAGCTCTAGAGAGGGGGCATCTCAAGCTCCGCTTTGTAGACAAGAAAACCAAGGCTTAGAAAGGCCATGCGTTTACAGGATCTCACAGAAGGCAGTGATAGGGTGTACCCAAACTCTAGCTGCTGCCTGTTGTACCCTCCATCCTTCCTCTCTTAACTAGCCTTCTCCACTCCGGAGCACCAGGTGCAGTGGGTACAGGGCAGCCTGAGGGGCACAGGAAGGGCAGGCACCGATCCTACAGAGGAACCCAGGGCCTCTCTCCCTCTACCCTCCTCTTCATCCTGGGCCCTCACTGGCCTTCGTGGACCAAGGATAGGTCAGCATTTTGCTACTGGGTGGGGAAGGAAGAACTGCTAGGGTCCCAGAAGAAATGTAGGTGCTCTGGAGTGGATCGGAGAGTGTGGGCTCTAGAATCACCCACACGATGGGAAGTAATCTTGAAGTAGGACAGCCTTGCCTGTCTCCCACCCCAGATCCCCACAGCAGAGTGTGTCTCACCTCCCCTGACCCCGATGATCCTCTGAGTTCCTACATCAACGCCAACTACATCCGGGTACGTAGCGCCATCCCAATGGCCTCAAACTAAAGGCCTGAGCCAGTGGGATCCCTCCTCCAGCCTTGTCCCTGAACCAGCCTGGCTCCTGCCAGCCCCAAAGGAGCCTAGGGTGGGGACCAGGCCCTGGGAGCACTGCCTCTGACTCTGACTGCCTGGACTTGGCTGTTGGCTGACCACAGGGCTACGGTGGGGAGGAGAAGGTGTACATCGCCACGCAGGGACCCATCGTCAGCACCGTGGCCGACTTCTGGCGCATGGTGTGGCAGGAGCACACGCCCATCATCGTCATGATCACCAACATCGAGGAGATGAATGAGGTAGGGACCCTCGGAGCATTGCCAGGGGCCTGCTGCTCTGTGCCCTACACCCAGCATCTCTAAGCCACAGTCAAAGGCAGAGCCTGGACCCGCCTCTCCCACCCCATGATCCTAAGGACCATGCTCTGCCGCCTCCCTGGCCGCTGGCACTCATGCTGGCTACATCTGTACCCACAATAGCTCGTCGAATTGAATCCCCATAGAAGTCTTTCAAAATGGGTATTATCAGCCGGGTGTGGTGGCGCACGCTTGTAATCCCAGTACTTGGGAGGCTGAGACAGGAGGATCGCAGGTTCGCAGCCAGCCTCAGCTACTTAGTGAGGCCCTCTGCAACTTAGTGAGACCCTGTTTAAAATGAAGAATAAAAAAATAGGGCCGGGGGTGTAGCTTGGAGGTAGAATGCCCCTGGGTTCAATCCCATTACCACAAAAAAAAGAAAAATGAGTATTATTTCCACTTTCCAGATGGGGAGACTGAGGCTCAAAAGAGAGAAGTAGCCTATAAGTGATGAATCTGAGATTTGGACCCAGTGCTCTCTAACAGCAAACCCGTTGCCCTTGTGTATCTCTCAGCTCTGGAGGGTCCTAGGGAGAGCAGGAGAGGGAAACAGGGTGGGGTGGGGTGTCCCAGCCTGACATGGACCCCTGCAGAAATGCACCGAGTACTGGCCGGAGGAGCAGGTGGTGCATGACGGCGTGGAGATCACTGTGCAGAAAGTCATTCACACTGAGGACTACCGGCTGCGACTCATCTCCCTCCGGGTGAGGCCTGGGGCTGGGCTGGGCCGGGAGGGTGGGAATAGGGGCTTATTTGAGGAGTCCACAAAGAAAGAGCCCAAAAGTCTACTGTAGCTGAAATAAAGGTCTCCATCGCTCCCAGGATTCACTGATAATCGGGTCAGGAGGGGTGAATGGACTTAGGGGCAGAGGCAGGACCAAGCCACAGTGCATTTAATGCTCTTGGGCACACTCTCTCTACATTGCCATTCATAAAGTCTTTTAGCTCTGCTTCAGATGCTCCCAAGGCTAGAACTGTCTGGGTGAGGGGACTTCAGCAGCCTCCAGCATTGTCCTTATAAATGAGGGTCCTTTATGACTTTGAGAGGCAGGCTAGAAACAGCCCTTCAGCTAAGATGCTGGGCTTCTGGCCTGTAATACCCAATATGTCCAGCAGAGGGCAGGCAATCCTTGCTCCTTTAGGGTTGTTGCACTGGGAGGCTGTGGTTAACAGAAAATGGCAAGAAAAAGGAAGCTGCACAAAATATGAGCAATACAAAACAGTCCAGAAGAGTGGGGGGAGGTATCCTCCCACCCCAAAGTTGTGCTTCTTCCAGGATCAGCATAATAGAAGAGACTGTTCCTTTGAAATCAGAGGGATTCGTAGGTTCTGAATTTGAGAAATGTTAAAAGCCATATTTGGGGGAGGTGGAGTCTACTGTAATAACCCCGAGGGGTGGAAGAGGTGAGCCAGGCACCAAGAAGCTGCTGCCCTCCCAGAAACCCCCTGGGAAGTCCACTGAGAGTGACAGCCACAGGGTCCAGCCGCAGAAAACAAGCTCAAGACTAGAAGCTCGTCCCTCTGAGCTGCCCACCCACACACTAGATAGGGTGCTAGGCAGAAGGTCAGGGGGCACCTCAGCCCCCAGAGGGCAGTGCCCACCCAAGCAGCTCCAGGACACAGGTCTTGCTGGAGTGCATGAAGTGCCTGGAAGCCAGGAGCAAAGGCTGTGGTAGTTGTCATGACCAGGTAACCCTAAGACCTGAGGAAATGCTTTCTAAGTAGAAATCCTGCAGAAAGAAAGGCTAAGGTGAAGGGGGTAGGGGGCTGCCTCGTCTCAGTGCTGTGGGGCTGGTTAGGGAAGAACCGGGACATCTTGGGTCTGCAAGTACTTATGTTTGTCTATAAACCATTACAAGCACCTGCCCTGGGCTTGGTTCTGGGTTGGGTACTGGCAACACAGCTGTCCAAAGCCTGAACTCTCTCCTCCAGAGGTCCATAAGATGGTAAGTAAGCTAGAGATGGGTAAGGATACAGAAGGATAGTCTGTCAGCTGGCGTGCTCAAGGGAGGGCTTCCTGGAAGTGGTGATGCTAAATGGGGTCTTGAAGGATGAGTAAGAGTTGATTGAGGGCACACAAGTGAAGAGAGCATTCCTGCAGCGGAAAAAGTGCAAGAAAAGGCATGGAAGATGGAGAAGCTGTGTGTGCACATGCATACGTGCCTGCATGCTATACTACAGAGACTGTGTGCAGATCCCCAGTGTGCAGGAGGGTGGAGTACAGTGCGTGCCTGGCAGGATAGGTCCTGTACTGTGGTCTCATCTGCCAGGCTAAGAACTAAGGAGAAGGGGTTTTATTCAGAGAGCAATGAGAACATTGAAGGATCTCTCAGTCTGTCCAGGCTGCTATAACAAACACCATGGACCGAGTGGCTTATAAGCAACAGATCTAGCAAGGCATGGGGGTGAACACCTGTAATCCCAGTACTTGGGAGGCTGAGACAGGAGGACCACAGGTTCAAGGACAGCCTCAGCAAGTAGTGAGACTCTCATCAACCTAGCGAGACTCTGTTTCAAAATAAAAATAAAATCGGGCTGGGGGTGTAACTTGGAGGTAGAACGCCCCTGTGTTCCATCCCCAGTACCAAAAAATAAAAAATAAAATAAACCGAGATCTGTTTCTCGGTTCTGGAGGCTTAGAAATCCAAGACCGAGGCCCCTGCCTGGGAACGCCCTGGTTCATGGCAGAGGGGTGAAGGTGTTCTTGGGGCTAGGGCATGGATCCCTGTCCTGTGGGCTCTGCCCTCATGACCTAGTCACCTCCCAAAGGCCCCACCTCCAAGTACCCTCACATTAGGTGGATTTGGGGGTGTGGGACACATTCATTTCATAGCAAAAGGTTTTAAGCACAGAGCAGCAAGTCCACATTGTTGTGATCCCTGTGGGTCTTGGGTGGGCAGGGCGGTGGGAGGGATCTCAACACAGTGGAGAAAGGATAAAGGTCTGGGGAGGTAACTCTTAATGAGGATGGTGTGGGGGGGGCCAGCATAGCCGGGAGAGGAAGACTCCTGGGGCTCTGGGTCATGTGACTGAGGGACGAGTGGGACACCTGTCAAGACAAGGAACCTAGAGACAGTAACGAATTGGAGAACTGGAGAAGAGGTTCTTGGGCTCTCAGATGATCCTGAAGTTGTTGGGCAGATCCAAAGAGAAGACCCGTGCCAACGCCACTGACTGGCTGGCTGGGGGCCTATCTGGTACCACTGGGCGGGGTGGTGTAACTGGGAAGGCAATGAGGTCCCCCTCTCTGTGTCCTCCCTCCATCCCCCTGTCTCCATCTCTGGGTGGTCTGTGGGCTGAAAGCATTCACACGTATCTGGGGTGGGCCTCTGTCTCCTGGGCAGAGCGGGTCTGAAGAGCGAGGCCTGAAGCATTACTGGTTCACATCCTGGCCTGACCAGAAGACCCCAGACCGGGCCCCCCCACTCCTGCACCTGGTGCGGGAGGTGGAGGAGGCAGCCCAGCAGGAGGGGCCCCACTGCGCCCCCATCGTCGTCCACTGCAGGTGCGTTCCCAGCCACCCACTAGGGCGGGGCTGCTCCCCAGGCCCTGGGCTGCCCCACCTCACCCACCATCGCCTCCGCCCCCAGTGCGGGGATTGGCAGGACCGGGTGCTTCATCGCCACCAGCATCTGCTGCCAGCAGCTGCGGCATGAGGGCGTGGTGGACATCCTGAAGACCACGTGCCAGCTCCGCCAGGACAGGTCAGCCCACGGGTGGGAGTGGGGCCCATGGGGGAGACCGACGGGTGTGTAGGGTGAGGGGCAGGCAGCAGACAGGACATGGACTGACGGGCACACAAGGAGTAGTCAGGACAACTGGCAGAGGGGCAGCATCCAGATGGTTCCTCTTCTGGAGGAAGCGGGGAGAGAAGCAGAGCTGGTGGACAGGATGGGCTGACAGCGGGGACAGTCGTCTGTGTCGCTGACAAGGAGGGGTAGAGGGCAATGGCTGGCGAGGGCTGGTCCCTCCAAGCTGCACAGGACAAGGCCCCCGGCATGCCTCACAAATGATTGGTACTCCGTGGGCTCTGGGACCCCTCTCCTGCAACCCGTCCCCCCTTGCGTCTCTGCCGGGCAGGGGTGGCATGATCCAGACATGTGAGCAGTACCAGTTTGTGCACCACGTCATGAGCCTCTATGAAAAGCAGCTGTCACGCCAATCCCCAGAGTGACCACGCTTCTCCTCTGAGGTCCTCTGGGCACTGCCCAGCCTGAGTCCCGCCTCACCTTGGGTCTGGGCCTGCTCCCCGCCCCTCCCCCCTCCCCTTCCTTCTCTTCAGTCAGCTCTCTCCCTCTCTATTAGCCTGGCCTGGCCCCTGCCCCCAGCATAGCTCTTCCTACTGTACATATTGGGGGGTGGGGGAGGAAGGTGCCAGGCCAGGCCTGGGGCCCCAGCGCCTGACCCACATCGTGCAGCCCCGGGGCCTCAGTTTTTAATGATGGTTCCATTGCTACTTGATCCAAAATGTTTCCATGCCGCACTCCAAGCGTCCTGCTGCAGCGTGTTCTGTCTGTCCATCCATCTCTGCTGTCTGTACCGGACACTGTGTCTCCTCGGCCGGGGAAAGGGGTAATGAGCTCCGGCCCCTAAGCAGCCCAGGCAGAGGTGCCGGCCTCCGGCCCCCACCCCCACTTCTCCCAACAGGCAGGTTGCATTTTGCACCCAGTTATTGGGACCAGGATGTGGAGGGCGGGGCTGAGGACCTGGAGGCCAGGCAGGGGAGCCCCCGAGAGGTTGGCAGGGAGGTCCCAGCTGGGGAAAGTGGGCATCACAGCCAGGGTGGCCTCTAGGTGTCAGATGCCCTCAGGAGGCAGTGGCCAGCCCTCAAGGCATTGGAGAGGAAGGAGACAGATGGGGGTGGGGAACCCAGAGGATCTGGACCTTGGTGGGGGGTGGGGGAGGGTGGGGACTTGACCCCAGATCTGTGTGGGACATTTTTCTGTGCCACTGTGGGAAAGCCTTCCCAAAGTCCCGCTGCGTGTCGCTCTGCGTGTGTTCCCGTGTCCGTGCGTGTGGTGAGAGCCCATCAGCAGGGCATGCATGACTCTGGCAACGTGTTATCTTGGAGCCACGTGTTTTTATTGCTGACTTTAAATATTTATTCCACGGCAGACAGAGACATTTGGTGTCTTTTTATAATTCGCTCGTGGTCATTGAATAGAGCAATAAACAGAGCATTTTGAGCAAAACTAGCCTCCTGGGTCTGTGTGATTTACCTCTCCCCTCGGCTGCCTGCCTCCTGGTCCCTCAGGCTCTGCCCTCCTGCCCAACGCACCAGCGAGCCGACCCACATGCTCAGTAGCGCCCCTAGCGGAGACTCAGAGTATAGGGCAAATCCAAATTTGAAAAGATGAGGTCCATTCTGCAGGATTCACACACACACTCAGCCCCAGCCCACACCACCCCCAGGTGCCCTGAGAAAACAGGGAACCTCATAGGAGGTTTCCAGGGAAGGTAACGTGGCTGGCAGGCCGTCAGCTCTGACAGGTGGGCCAGAGAGGCCAAGGCTGGGGCAAGGGGACATTCAGGTTACACCCAGGCCCCTCCTAGCCCACTTATCCCATGCCAGCCCCACAGGTCCCAACAGCAGGTGCAGCCCAGCAGTTGCCCTTGTAAGGCCTGTACTGTGAGTAGCCCCTCCCGAGGGTATCGGGGAATCAGATCCTAAGCCATCCGGGACACTCCTGCTCTATTCTTATCCCCTTCCCCAGGGGTGGAGCAAAAGTGGCTGTGACACCACTGCTGGTAGATGGAGGTCACCTCAGGGCAGGAGGGGTGCAAGGTGGGGTGACTAGA
This sequence comes from Glis glis, assembly GCA_004027185.1. Taxonomy (NCBI): domain Eukaryota; kingdom Metazoa; phylum Chordata; class Mammalia; order Rodentia; family Gliridae; genus Glis; species Glis glis. Next base: position 59,813 of record PVJS01005544.1, read on the forward strand.
CAGCCAGCAGGCCCTTACAAGATACCAGAACCTTGGGGGCTTGGTCAAGGGTCCAGGCATGCAGGGTATTCTACAGACAATGGGGAAAGAATGGGGGACAGGCTGAAGTAGTTCAGATGGAGGTCCCCAAGAAGGGGGCATTTGCTCCAGCTGCCCCCAAATGGAGCTCTCCCTCCAGGAGGATGGGCCCTTCTACCCAGATTACAGACACTGGGCCATGGAGTGGGAAGGGGAAGAGAGCTAACATTTCCTACTCCTCCCTAGCGTGGCCCTGCGTGGGCACTACACACTCTGTGCAGAGGGAATGGTGCCCCTTGATTTGTGCCAAGTGGCAGATCCTAGACTTCCCCAGTGTACCTCCCCACCAGTCTCAGGAAAACAGAAGCCTGTGGCTTTGCTCCAAGCCCTGCTGGACTCTGCCTGCACACGTACCCAAGCACGTACATGTTCACACACACTAACCTGAGACCCTCAACTCAGGTCCCCCCCCCCCGGCAGCAGTGAGAAGCAAAACCTCTACCACAGGGAACAGAAAAAGCACTCCTGGAGCCAAGCGTGGTGGTGCATGCCTGTAATCCCAGTACATGGGAGTCTGAGACAGGAAGAGTGCAGGTTCAAAACCAGCCTCAGCAACATAGCAAGACTCTCAGCAACCTAGTGAGACCCTGTTTTAAAACAAAACATAAAAAGGGTTGGGGTATAGCTCAGAGGTTGAATGCCACTAGGTTCAATCACTGGTACCACAAAACAAGAGAAAAAGAAAAAGCACTCCTGGGCCACCACCCTCTGCCTCCCTCCTGCCTAGTCCCCAGCATCTCCTCTAGTCCTGAATCCAGCTCGCTTCCCTCCTCCTACTTCCAAAGAACTGTGCCATCTAGCAGAAGTAAGAACCTGTATAAGGGATTCGCCCAGGGGACCAGGCATTTAAAGAACTGAAGTGCCCCACTGTTGGGGCAAAGGAGGAGACCGGCCACCCCCGACACTAGCTGAGCCTCCAAGTGTGGACACAGCATTCAAGTGTTGGAAGGTACTGGTCAGTGCGGAAGGTAAGGCCTCCCTCTCTCCTCTGGACAGCGGCACAGCCTGGCACCTTCTGAGGCCCAAGGGGGACCGGGGTAGAGGGCAGGGACTGGGACAGGTAAATGGTCTCAGAATCCAAAAGTAAAAGTACCCCAGGCAGAAAGATAGAGGGTGGGAGTAGGGAGTGGCCTCAAACCACCTGGCTCAGGAAAAGACTTTTTTTTTTTTTTTTGCGGTACTGGGGATGAAACCCAGGGGCATTCTACCCCCAAGCTATACCCCCAGCCCTATTTTTTATTCTTTATTTTGAAACAGGGTCTCACTAAGTTGCCGAGGACCTCACTAAGTAGCTGAGGCTGGCTGTGAACCTACGATCCTCTGGTCTCAGCCTCCCAAGTACTGGGATTACAAGCGTGCACCACCACGCCCGGCGAGGAAAAGACTTTTGAGTCCAGCACTGCCTCTCTAGTCCCATGTAGCTATCGACAGGTATCACCTCTTTGTGGTTGGACTTGGTTGCCTACTTAGTGTAAGCCCTATATCCTCCCTTCCAAGAAATTGGAATTGTTTGGGGTTGCTCAATGAGGGGACAGGCCCACTGGTCCTTGTAATCAATCAGAGAAAGGGAGAGAGGGAATAAAGAAAAGAGGCCAGAGAGTAAAGACTTGCTCTCTCCCTTCTCACCCTCTCCTGCGCACCCCCACCCCATGTCTACACACACACACACACACACACACACATACACACACGCACACACGCACACATGTGCATAAGAATCTCTCTGAATATCCCTTCCACTCCCTCCATGTCCTCCATGGCCTCATTCTCTCCCTGGTCCTCACAGGTGAGTGTTCAAGCCTGCTGTCACCATGACGACCATTCACCACCAGCAGATGCTACAGGAGCATGTGTCCACGGAGTTCTCCAGCTCTTCCACCCACGTGCAGACCTTCTCCCAGACAACCAAAATTGTGGGAGGCAAGTGGAGTGGGAGGGTCAGGAAGGGGCAGCCTTTCTTCCTGCATAGCCTCCCAAGGTGATCTCGGTCTTTGCCACTAGTGGGCCTCTCAGGAGCCCACAATACCAACCACAACCCCTCCCAACCGGTGCTTCTAATCTGAGGCTTGATAAAGCTTTGCCCAGCTGGATGTTCACCCACAGATCAGATCTCCAGGAAAACAGATTAAGAAGAATCAGTCACATGGATGTTTGTGAAGGATTGCTAAACTCTGAATTGCTTAAGGAGATCAAAGGCAAAGGCACTGTGTCTGCTATGGTAGACTTCAGGTAGGGGGAGAGATAGGAAGGTCAACTCATCTACATATGAGTAAGTCTGACCCCACTCCACTTAAGAAATAGGAGACGTGGAGAAAGAATGAACTCACAAACAAGTGACCTAAGCTCCCAGGCTCTTAACCCTTGGGGCCAGACTTGGGGGAGGGCAGATCCAAGGGAAAGCTGAGAAAGGGTCTCAGAGCAGAGCAGACTTTTTTAGTCAATGTCTCCAGTGGAAAACAATTAAGAGATGGCCAAGGGCCAGAATACTGAATATCCACCCTTAGCGCCATTGCCTCTCCCTTGAGGTTCCAGAGGAAGGAGTCACTCAAAAGTCCTTTGTGCACAAGGTCAAGGCCAGATAAACACTCCATACCAACCACTCCTGGCCTGTGAGGCAGAGCAAGGGGAGCCAGCCTGGACTGAAGGTCTGCACTCTAGACCAGAAGCTGCAAAAGCAAAGGGTTGGTAACCGTGATTCTCAGCCCCGCTGCACATTAGCGTCATCTTGGTTTAGGCAATAGGGAAGGTGGGGAAAAACTGCATTACCTGAGTCCCATCCCCAGACTATCAAGTCAAATCTTTTTTTTAAAATCTCTCTGGGAATTCTAATGTGAATCCTGAGTTGAAAACTACTGACCAGCAGAGTCCAGACAGGGAACATAAATGTGGGGAAAAGATTGAGGCAAATTGGAGATGACACCCCATCTAAAGAGCCAGCTACAGTTCACCCACTGACTGTTGCTTTATGGGAATACAAGTCCGGTGTTGAAAATCTGAATTTTTTATGTAAAATCTTTCAAGTTTCAGATGTAGGGCTACTTTTTTTTCTTATTATACGTTGAATAGGTCAAAGCAAAGACATCTACAGGCAGGGTACAACCTGCTCACTGCTTGTTTAAGACCTCCTGTCACTGTTTCAAAGCAGGCCATGAGGACTTAATATGGTGTTTCTTTTTATGTCAGTCCCCCAAATTTGAGGATAATAAAGGCACTTACTTTGCTGGAATGCTGTGAGAATTAAATAAAGTCATCTCTGATATGTTCCTGGTAGAAGGAAAGTGTTCTATGAATCAAAGCGATTGGTATTCACTGATAACCCACTAGCCAGGATTTTTGTAGTTTAGACTGCAAAAACAGGGTTTTTGTTTGTTTGTTTTCCAAATATAAAATTATATTACTACATTGAATATGCTCTTGGGAGTTGGGGGTAACTCAGTGGTAGAGCACGTGTTTAATATGTGTCAGGTCCTGGGTTTGGTCACCAGCACATGTGCACACGTGCACGCACACACACACAAAGTAAATATACTCTTTCAGATAAGATTTCTATATGTAGCCCTATTGGAATGGGAATGTATCCCATCCCTCAATCAAGAATTGCCACTCCCAAGCCAGGCATGGTGATGCACACCTGTAATCCCAGGACTTGGGAGACTGAGACAGGAGGATCGCAGGTTCAAGGACAGCCTCAGCAAGTAGTGAGACTCTCATCAACCCAGCAAGATCCTGTTTCAAAATAAAAATAAGCCAGGCGTGGTGGCGCACGTTTGTAATCCCAGTACTTTGGGAGGCAGAGACCAGAGGATCCGGGTTCGCAGCCAGCCTCAGCTCTCTCTCTCTCTCTCTCTCT